>CAEGAE010001329.1:0-26692 GCA_903067095.1 Girardinus metallicus
TAGATATATATTAAATATCTATATCTATATCTATATATATCTATATATATATATATATATATATATATATATATATATATATAGAGAGAGAGAGAGAGAGAGAGAGAGAGAGAGAAATAGATATATATTAAATTGTGGTTCTTTCAAAAATTACAAATATTCTAATTTACATTAAAAACTATAAGTTGTTAATTTTTTTAATCCCCAGGTTTATAACACAAACTGCAACAAAAACACACTGATGTTTGAAACTCTAATGGATGGTTGGATCATTGAGAGACAATACTTCCTTATTTCTAACTAATTAAAACTACATACGCGGATAAAAGCAGACATAGTGATTTTTCTAAAGCCTGAACATAAAGAACTGTTGTTCAGAATGTAATGATTCCCGTTATGAAGAGTTCAAGGGCGTCTTGCAGGTACAATATGCCCAGATGATAAACAAACAGTAGATGATCCTTCAGGTTACGAAGTGAAGCAAATAGATGGAAGTTTTGAAAACTAGTTTTTCTGACTGCGTCTTTAATGCCTTGACCTTTCTGCTGCGTCTGATTGCAGACAGGAAGCAGAACGTGAAGCATCGGATCGATATCTGTCATCCGCTGATCAGCAACTCCAACTCCAACCCGACGTTGACAGTTTCACCTGTGAAATGCCTCCTCAGATATTTGGTTATGAAGAAACGGTGACGCATCTTCCCATTCAGCTGCGCCGCTGAATAGATGCTTTGTGTGATTTTTCTCTCATTAACAAATAATTAGCATTGGTCTGGATGCTCCACTGCTTCGCGTCTTTAACAAAAAAGACATTTTATTAATAAATAACGTTATCTATCAATCATGTCCCTTAACATTATGTAATAAACTCACAAAGACTCAGAGCCCCTCATGTCAACCTGAGACCCTGCAAGGATGAGCAAACAGACAGTTTTATAAGTTTCCTTAGAAAACCTGATGTTATTTTATGAAATTTTAATGCAAAAAATTCATGAAATCTGGGCAATTTGTTGCTGTGTTTCAAACAGCAGAATGTAATAAGATGGCTGCACATCTTAGGTTAAAATGATCACCAACTCAACTCACTCATCACACCGGCTGAATTACACAAAATTACAAAATTCAAACCAGAAAATTCCTGAAGAAATTTAAACGGGGCCTGCCACAGTCTTATTTCAAGTCTAAGACATCTGAACCAGAAACTAGACCAAAAGATGTTGCGTTTTTGCAGTGCGTTGCATTTTCTGTAGCTTTAAGTACAAAACAATCAATTCATTTTGTCTCTGGCATAGGCCTGATGAAGTTGGCTAAATCTCTGCAGTTAATGTTTTCATCCTCAAGTTGAAGGATTCTGGCGCCCCCTAGGGGAGCATCTTGGAAAGCCCACATTAGAGGGATGGCGTGATTAAATTTTCATTAAGGTTATGTTATGATAAATACAGATAAATGTTAAGTTTAGGGTGATGGCATAGTTTGGCATAAATGCAGTTACCAAAGTGAAGGGAAGTCAAAGTCCTAATGTTCCAAGAAGTGCAAATGTGTGTGTGAGAGTGTGTGTGTGTGCGTGTTCACACTGAACTCTTTGATCAGTGACTGTGCTTGCTGCAGGTTGCCATGACAGCCAGTCACATGATCAGAGTCAGCACCCCAGGTGTGTGCGTGTCAGCAAAGATACCCCGAGGTGTGACCTTGTACAACACAAATCCAGCTCTACGATCGCTCCGCTTCAAAACCAGAACACACACACACACGCACACACACACGCACACACCACCACAGGCTACACAAAGATCACAAACAGATCTCTGCTGAATATTTTAGTTTTGCGTGAGCAGAAAATAAAATCCGGTTGATGTTCAGTTTGATCACACCAGGTTTTCTTGGAAGCCTGGAAAAAGAAATAAAGGTGCAGTGATACATCATATTTGTGTTTCTAGTTGTGGTGGGACTCAATTAATTGCAGGGATTGTAATTAGTTAATTGCAATTAATGTCATTTTGAACAACCAGCTGACGCCATTTTTAAAAACTAGCGTAATTTGCTGACAGCTGACTTAAACTGCTTGTGGGGAATAAAATCAATGTCACATCAGTTCGTAGGGCTAAAAGAATCCATGAACACAAAACAGAAAGATAGTATATCCATAATTTCAGTATGTTTGAGTTTTATAAATTTGCGATATAACTCCCGTTACAGTTTTTCCAAATTAATTGCTGTATTTATTTACCTCAGTTAGCGAAAATATTTTCAGAATTTTGGTTTTGGTTGTTTTGTAAGTTTT
This sequence comes from Girardinus metallicus, assembly GCA_903067095.1. NCBI lineage: Eukaryota > Metazoa > Chordata > Actinopteri > Cyprinodontiformes > Poeciliidae > Girardinus > Girardinus metallicus. The sequence continues at coordinate 2,281 of CAEGAE010001329.1, forward strand.
AGTTAACGTTTACTTGAATAGAAATGCTGCGTTCATGCACATACCTGAATCTGACAACATAGTTTCCAATCAATCACCAGCCGCCATATTGTTTCTGTGAAATGACTGGAGGGAGGAAAGCGCAGATCTGAAGGGAAACGGAGCAGGAAGGTGGAGAAGATGGCGAGTTTGGTCCCAACCTTTCTGTTTGCCTCCGCATTGATCTCTGCCTCACCTCGACATCAAGGCCGGCCCACACACTTATGTTTGCTGAAGCCCCGGCTTCGACCGCCTGACTGGTCAAATTAGAGCTGGAGAGCCGCCAGGCCCCAGGGAGCCTGCACACGTTTTCACTCGTTTAACGCTCGTTTTCAGAGAAACTTGTCTGATTTACATGGAACTATGGAGCAGATTCTGTTGGAAACACAACTGAACGTTAAAATAAAGGTTTTAGTGTTATTCTTAGAAAGTTTATTTTCTAGAATATTTCTGAGATTTATGAAAATAAAATGTCTGTTTTTTCTAGTCAATTCTCGACTTTTAAATCCCAAATTTCCCATTTTTTTTCTTTTTAATCTCAACATTTCTGAGTTTAGTTCTTTTTTTTCTGCTTATAATGGCCGTAATACACGGTCGTAGTCTTTACATCCTCACCTTCGTAGCACATCAGTAATCTTGGATAAGAACCCGACGCTCTTGCATTATTCATCTATTCATCTGAAGATGATAAATAAAAATTTTGAGAGCTAAAATTTTGCATTTTGCATCCCAAACCGGACTCTGGATCGTCGCTCTTTCCGTGAACCCCTCTCCCCACGCCTGCCATCTTGCGGTATCAACTGTCTGCATTTAAGGATGACCAGCGGTGCCCTCTGCTGGATGGCGGCCAAACTACAACATTAAAAAAAAGGTTAGTTAATCGATTTGAACTAATTTTAATAAACCATTAATTTACAATTTATCTGTATTCTGGACCAAAGAAAGTCCTGCTAACGCCTCAGAGAGGATTCACTGTAACTGAAAGTCGGACCTTTCTTCCAGTTTGTGCCAAAGCACCTTTTTGTTTGCGAGCGTGTTGTGTGTGTTTGTGTGTGTGTGTTTGTGTGAAAGTGCTGTGTCAGCACCTGAGACAGACAGGGCTGCTGTTGTGCAGCCACAGAGGAAATAAAACAGCAGCCCACGTTGTTCCAGCCGACAGACAGACGGCTCTCCTCCTTTTGTTCCCGCTGTTTATTATTCCTTGTTCTGCGTTCATCCTCTCCTCCTGTCTCTCAGACTTCATGCTTCCCTCCCACCCCCTCGGCCACCTTTATTCCTTTCTTTTCTCCCCCAACCTCCTTTAAATTAATCCGGAAATAACATCAGTGCAGCTTGTGTGTAAACCCCTCTCCCCACGTCTGCAAAAACACAAAAACATCTTGTGCTATTTTTAAACATCAGCATGAGTTTTTTTTTTCTTTTTCTTTTTTTACTGCGCAAAATTAAAAAAAGAAGGAGGCGGAACAGATGGAAGAAGGTGAAGCTGAATATCTCACAGATGAGTGATGGATGGTTGAAGGAAGACTGAGCAGATGGGTAAAGGAAGGAAGTGTGGCTGAAGTGCAGCAGAGGAGTTTGCCAGGTTAAAAGTACGACAGCGGTTAGTAAAAGAGTTAGTTAAAGAAGAAAAGAACATTTATTAACAGGAAAAGTTGGAATCTTGGGAACAAAAAAGAAAAAATAAAACACCTTTTTGTGTTTTTTTTTAAGGTCTGATTTGGTAGAATCTGAGATCCAACGCTGCCATCTGCTGGACGTTTACTGGAAGGATTTTTCAAAAAGGAATTAAATATTATTTCTTTAAAAACTTTTATCAGTAACTGCATTTAGTTTGTACCTGGGAGTAAACGTCTAGGTCATGATTACTGTCAGTGTTGCCAGATTGAGGTGCTTCTGAAAATGATTGGTTGGGGGGAAAAATGAAAAATAACAGCGTTGGGTGGGTTTTTAAATATTTCCTGCTTTTCACAACATTTTGTTGTTTTTAGAAAGTCTTTTAGAAGGAGACTGATGTTTGTAGGCAGATCAAAGTTCGCTTTTTAGGTCCGCATCAGCGTTTTATTACACATTCACACCTCCCCAATGAACTGGACTTTCTACGCAAACGAACTTGAGTTCAATTAAAGCGGACCAAATAGGGCTGGTGTGAATGCAACCTTTTGCCCAAAAAGTTAGCACTATTCAGTCTAGAAAGTCCAGTTTGGTTGAAGTGAACTCTGCTGCAGTTTGTGAACACCATGACCGATCCAAATGCAGGAAGTGGACTACAGCGTCAAGCATTCTGGGTAAATGCAACCAAAACACACAAGAGTCTCTAGCGTTAGTGGGAGAAATCTTGTAACGCTACTCCATTTTTGTTTACATTTCGTGAAGAAGGAAGTTGCGCCCCCACAGACGAGGAGGAGAATGGGTTTTTAAGTTAGCTTGGTTCTTTTGACTCAGTGCAGTGTGAAAGAGAACCGCAGCAACTGGAAATGTAACAAATGCTGCAATTTTGATCCCCAATCTAACCGATTCTACCGGACTATCAGGTGGGAAAACGCCTGATAGTCCTTTAGCAACAACTTATTATTAATTTAAATTCTTCTATCTCACCAGCACACACACTAATACACAATCCAGATATCTAATTGATATTCCCAGTGAGTGGAGTGGGAGTGGTGTGACAGTTTGTCGGCCGGTTCCTGCAGCATGATGTCAGACAGACGTGGCCTCCTGTACGGAGACGCCACCACAGATGGCTCACGCAACGTGAGCCATCCCGTCCTTCCAAACAGACTCCCGGACCTGTCATGGATGGTGGCTCATGGGAACCTCCAGGTCAGAGCCGTCATGCACTCCAGCGGCATGTCGGCGACGTCTATCTGCCCCCGACCCGGTTGTGGCGCACTGGAGTCAGTGAGGCACCTGCTCCCAGCCAGCAAACCTAGGTGGGCCCCACATGGGAAAAAAGAGGCCCATGTAGGGTCCATTTAGGCAGTGACCCCACATGGGCAAACCCATGTGGGGCCATCATAGAAACCGCAGACAAACCCATTTGGGCCCCATATGGTTTGCCCTCTTTTTTCCCATGTGGGGCCCACCTAGGTGTGCTGGCTGGGCTGTGGGAGTGCAGCGCTGCTGTGGACCTGTGGGCAAAGGCCGGCTCCTTGCAAGTCCCATACTTCCCGTGCAGCTAGTGCCGTACGGGGTGCGCCACCGGAAAATGACAAAAAAAGACTTCGAAGAGATGTGGCTCACCCTGGCCACCATCAAACATGTCATGTGGACCTCCAGAAACTTGCTGGTAAGCAGGCGCAGGCAGATGCCCCCCGTGGCTGTGATCGGAATGGCGGCAGCGAGAAGAGAAACATCCAGAGCTGCAGGTGGCACCAAGGACACAGCCACAAAGAAGAATCGCCTGCGCCTCCTTGGACGAAGGAGCCGGTGCCCCACGGAAACAGCGGCGGCCTGGCTCGCCGCCTGGGTGAGGCTGGTGGGAAGGAGCTTCGGGGCGGGGATCTCCTCTGAGCACCGGTGCTGCTTGGAAGAACGGGACGGCTCCGAACCTCGTAAGGAGTCGCCCCGGTCCTGCTCAACCTTTTAACATATAGAGAGTTTGTTTTAATATCCTTGCTTTTACCTTCTTTTAGTTTAATTTAATAGATGAATTGTATTTATTAAGAGAAAATTAAAAATGTAAGAATTTCTGTACAACTGTAAAATGCAATGTTTTTAAAATGTCCCAAGTAACAATAAACTATTTTGAAAGAAAGAAAAAAAATTATGTCAGATATTAACCAGGACACTGGAAACATCCATATTTCCCCCAGAATCCACCTTCATAACAAACATCGAATGAAATTACTGATTACATTACAAAGAAAATGCCGTCACTGTGTTGGTTTTGTTTTACTCTAGGTAAAGGGTTACTTTGTTGGGTCAAGAAATTAAACTGTGAAAGACAAATATGACGATGTTACATAGTAGATTTAAAAGGATTGACTTATTATTTGAGGTTTTGTTCAATTTCAGTAAAACAAGAACAGCAAAAAATCCACTTTCAGGAGGATTTTTATAAATGGAAGCACATTTTTATGCTTCCATTTGGATTTTTACTGCTTCTAAAAACAGACCAACCACGTAAAAAAAAAAAAACACCAAGCTGCTGTTTTATTTTACAATCAGTGAATGATTTATGGTGTCAGGAAAATGTGCCTGTTCAAAAACCTCCAAATTGCTGAGTAACATTTGATGGGCACTGTGCAACCAACAAGAATGTAGCAAGTGGTTTCTTTCCAGTAGCTATTACCAGCTGACCAAACGTGCTGGAGCACTGCTTGGGTTGCTAGGTAACGAACTAGGCTCGGCTGTGGTTGCTAGGTAACAGCTGAGTTCCCTCAATTTTGACTTGGGGTTCAGCAGGTTTTGAAACAGGTAACATTCCTTTGTTTTTTCTTTTACCATCAATAACTGAAATTCATCATGACAAAGATAAATCAAAATTGTCATCGTGATAAGGAAGTGTTCACAATAAATAATAAAATAAACTCCTAGCTTAGGGGGCCATATAAAAAAGCTGTGGCGGCCTGGATTTGGCCTCCGGGCCCTGAGTTGGACACATGTGCTTTACAGATTATCTTTTATAAGAAACTTTTAGAGAACTGTAACACAAACTGACACTTTCTAGGAAAAGTATAGGCTTGTATGGTGGCCCTGAAGTACAAACCATATCAACAAATCACTAAACACAACTACATAAGTAAGCAAAACTACAAATTAAGAGAACATAATGACATTAACAAAATGGAAGAGGCAAACTTAAAATATCACTGTTTGGACGATTCCATTTTTGGCTTTAGAATCAGAAAACATTCCGACTTTTTGTGCATTTGTTGAAAATATGAACATGTAACATGAAAATAGCTACTGAAAACATCACTTATTTATCTTTGTGATTTCTTCATTTATCTTTGTGCTTAGTTAATGTCGTGTATTTGAATATGTTGTGTTTTTTAATTAGCGATTTGTTTGCACTACAGGGCCTCCGTAGAATTCTGAAAATATTACAAAACTTAATCTTTCCTTAAATTTTCAGTTTTCTCCCTAACCTCACCTGTAAGTACTTAGTAACTTGAAAGTCATTATTTCTCTGCAAACTTAAAATTAATGTTATATATTGAATATCAAGAAGGAAAATGTAAAATGAATACTTTATTCCTCTTAATAAAACCCATTAGAAAGCTACAGAATCCAGCTAAGCCTCTTGACGAGGGCTACAGTGACTTAATTGGCCTTCTCACTTGCAGAAGCGCCTGCAGGTGAGAGCGACACACGCGGAGCCATGCAGGTTCAGGCATCCACACCAGGCGGAAACTGAAACACATTCTTGTACGTGGAGAACCGAGCGCGCACAGCGAGCCGGCGACAGGAGTGTGAACACACCTTGACGTTTAACGAGACGACGCTCACACCTCGTCTGACAGAAGTCACCTGCTGCCACACTTACACCTGTCATTAGAGGGGAGTCGGAGCTCTTTGTTACTTCAACTTGCTGACTTCACTGGGATTTTTTGTGCCTGTGATCAGCCCAATTAGGTTTTATTTACCTCTAATTGGGAACTAATCTGACTGCGGTTCCAGAGTAGGAAATGAAGAAAACATACCTATTTTTTCTGCACATCTTAAAAATAAAGCCACTGACTTTTATCTACAATGGAAAGGAGTTTATGTTTATTCATTTTTTTAAAATGCAGTTGATTGGTTTTGTCTCATTCTGTTCGGCTTTTTGTAGAATCTGTTTGTCCTTGAAGATTTAAGGTTTTCTTTGGCAGAAGTAGCTTCTTTGCTGCCCTTTCTGTCCAAAGGGTGGAGGGTGGAGACGTCACTCCTACCTAAAGTCAGGAACTGAGCCAAAGTTGGCACACCAGCTAACAGGTTAGCTGCGCTAAACCCCAGAGTTGGGTAGCAACTAGTTACATTTACACAACTGCATTTACTTGAGTAACTTTAAAAAAAACTCAACTGTGCTGTACGTTTTACTTTTAATTGAGCATTTTTACTATGAAGTATCTCTAACTTGAGTAAAATGTCTGGATTTTCAACCCACTGAATGAAAAACAAACATGTTTTAACCAAAAATTCACCAGAAACACAAACCTGCAGTTTTTTACAGTTTCAGCAGTTTTTTACTGAAACTGTTTTGGAAAAAGGTTCTTGATTTTGTGTTGTTTTTTTTTTTTTACTTATATGAATTGTTGTCATTTTCATCCTTAAAATACCAAAATTTTCACTCAACTTCACATTTCGATTCGTCATTCTGATGTAATTTTTAAATATTAAATAATATTTAATCAGTTACGCAGTACTTGAGTAGTCATTTTACCAAATACTTTTTTACTCATACTTGAGTACAGTTTTTGGGGACTCCCATCTGGCTAACCATATTCATAAACATTAGCTAATGTTAAAGCTGAAGCACTGTACTGACACGGTATTTAGCAGACGCTAACGCAAAAGAGCTAGCAGCTGCATTTCTTTCTTTAGTTCGAACAAGTAAAACGTCAGAGAAAAATAATCAGAAAACTAAAACATATATCATAATAATTAAACATAAAAAACAAAAACAAAACTCCCATATCCAGTTTGAAAGATTGGTGTCATCCAAATATGTCCTGCATTATTTCTAAACATCTAGTTTTTACCCCAATGGTTTCCATTAACCACATCCCAATCTCGAAAAACTCACATATTTTGATAAAAAGTTTTTTTGCTAGCATGAAGTTGTTTCCCAGCCGTAGCAAAACATTTTCTCGCGTCACACTAGTCACGTGATCAACAGCCGGACGTTACAACTGGCGAAAACGACGAAGAAGACAACAGGAAGTATTTTCTTTTCACACAATGTGCAGCTGGCTCCATCAAAAGTCTCAAAGCGCCACACAGTTAAAAAAATCTATAAACTATAAAGGTTTTGTAAGTCACTGTAAATTCTGGACTATATGGTGAGCAGAGCATCCAAAAACTGCTCAAGTAGGAGGAGCACTACGTCACCATATTTACACTCAAGTAAAAGAAAAAAGCCATCCAAGAAATTACTCAAGTAAGAGTGAATAAGTATTTGGTAAAAAGTTTTCTCAAGTACTGAGTAACTGACCAAATTATCAATCATTTAATATTTAAAAATTACATCATCAGACGGACCAAAATATGAAATTAAGTGGAAATTTGGGTATTTTAAGGATGAAAACGACAATAATTCATATAAGTAGCAAAAATAAATAAAATCAGGCAAAAATATTTCTTTTTCCAAATCAGTTTCTTTCAATAAAAACTTATAAAACTTTAACAGAAACTGCACGAAACACCAGACACAAAAATACCGTGTCTGGTGAATTTTTAGTTCGTTTTTCATGCAGTGGGTAGAAAATCCAGAAATTTTACTCAACAGTAGCAAATAATTACTCAAGTTAAAGTAAACAAGTACAACGTAGTAAACATACTACGAAAAAAAGTGAACAAAGTAACTGTAACTAGTTACTACCCGTCTCTCCCGTCCTCTCTGCTGCGACATGTCGCCCAGCTCCTCCATCATCGCTCCTTTCGCCACAGATCCACAGTGGGAGCGCCTTCGTCACTCCCACGGAACCGCCATCACTTCCGCCGCGCGCCGCGCGCTAACAAGGCCCGCGTGCGGCACGTCTCACTCACGGCGGTGACATATTGGATCTCACCAGGCTGATGTGCTCGACTGATCAGGGCGTCACGCTGGCAGCTATTAGAGCCTCTATCAGCCACGCCGAGAGCCGGGCTTTGATGGCGACACAGTCTGACACATGGTGATTAGCGGCTGAAGGTTCTTTTTAGGCTGCGGGAGGATTTCACGCTGCATCGCAGAAATTTATCAGGGTACTTTGTTGAATGCTGCAGTCTGTCTCCACTAAACCGACGATTATTGATCGGCTTTCTGCTGGGTTTTGAAATGTATTCAGTTGCCAGCATATTAATGGAAGAAATCAAAGAAATGAAATGACATTTATCATAAAATTACGAGTTTAAAATAGCCTTACAAGAATAAAGTCATACTATTTCAAAGATGTCATATTACTAGAATAAAGTCAGACTATTACAAGAATTGCAAGAAGTCAATATATATGAGAATAAAGTCAAAATAATGAGAATAAATTATAATATGGCAATAAAGTCATAATATATCGAGAATAAAGTTGTATGAGACTAAAAAGGAAACTATTACAAGAATAAAGTCTTATGAGAATAAAGTCAAAATACTGAGAATAAAATCATAATATTTCAAGAATAAATTGTAATAATATAACTTTCTTCTTGTATTTTTTTTATTTTTATTTTATTAGTGTGGTCCTAATACCCTGTTGTATTTATTTGTCCAAATTTTATTGGTTTAATTACCATTAATTACCACTAATTTACGCTTCTCTGGTTCTGTTAGAGTTTGTTCCTCCCCACTGTCGCCCTGTGCTTGCTCAGTTTCATCAGTTAGTCATCTGGCTTAATTAGACGTTTTCACTGAGCTGAGTCTAATTTCTCTGAGGAAGGGTTCAGTGAAGCGTTAAACTGGATTATTTGGATTAAATTATACACTGGACAAAATAAATTGGCAATTTTTTTGTTGTTTTAGTGGATCAGATGTTTGCTGTGATTTAGGGAAATAATAAAAAAGTGGAAAGTTTTAGTGTTAATTGATATAAGTTTCTGATGAAATTTAATTTAAAGGTAATTCCCTCAAAGCAATATTTCCTTCCTTTTGATTTACAAGTCAGATCTGATTCTCAAAGTTAACTAAAAACATCACAAGTTTAATAAATAGATGTATTTAAAAACTAATATTTTATTACTTATTAAACAGCAGACACCAGAGGGCGCTGTTGGTTTAGCTTTGGCATTTAACTTTAGCACTTCAGCTTTTGGAACAGCTGCAATTTATGCAATTTACTATAAAAACAAGCCATTTGGTGCCCTTATTTAGAAAAAAAATCCATATTTTAAGAAAACTTCAAATCTAAAACAAGGACAAAAAAAATCATGAGACATCGAAGCAGCGCAGACAACTTCCTGAATTATAAGATTTAATTGTTTAAAAATTTCTTCATCTGCAGTTCAAAGCTACAGAGAAAATCTTTAGTTTAATAAAAGTTTTTGAATAGATCAGAGCATTGGGGAGACATCAGGAGTTACTAAATCTTTATTCAAATCAAACTGTAGATAAAAACATTAAGGCAAATCAGCAGCGAGCTGCAAAATGGAAACAAACAAGGCTCAGTCTGTTCATGAAAAAAATAGAAAATTATAAAGCCAGAAAAAACAACAGAACACACAGAGTCGTTCTGTCAGTGTGCATGCATCGTCTGTGACTTCGTCTGTGAGTGAAGCATTAAAGACGCCGTTTACTTGCTGGAGCCATAAAACGCTGTTGTGTGATTGGAGCAGCTTTCAGAAATAAAGCCAAGAGTGAAGCAGCTCAACTCTGCAGCGGACGGTTACAGAAGCAAAAAAGATTTATGTTCCCATTTCTCATCTGATTGAGTGTCAGAGCAGAGCCGGAAATTTCTTCCCCCAGAAAATTGACTTCATGCTCGGGTTCCGTCAGAAACGGACTCCCTCTGCTGCCAATAAAGCTTTTATAAAAACATCTGAAGCAGGATCAAAGACCAACTTTTACATTTTATTTTCAGTTCCGACGACCTGATAAATGTGACTGAGCTGTAAACCCAGAAGTCACAACTGAAACAAACATAATTTTCATTTGGTAAATGGAAGTTCTTAAAGTTTTATTTTATTATTTTCAGTCTATTTTCATACTAAAACAACCTGTCCAATTCCACAACATTTTCTGAGCTGACGCAAAAAAAGCTGGAAATAAAAGCTGAGATTCTGCCGTTTCATGATCAATAAAATGCTAACAGAAATCTTGAAGAGACACTGCAGCTGTCTGGAGCTTTTATTTTGAAAGTCTGAGCTAGAGCCTCTTTCCTGTTTTTCCTAAGAACCTCTCAATTCCTGATTTAATCAATTTTAATCAGGAGTCACACTATAACTTAAATTATCACGGTCTATGTGACCAAACCTGATTGATTAGTACAGAAAATGCTGAGTCACTGATTGCTAAGCTGATTTCTGCCAGAGAGCAGAGACTGAAATTTTAAATCTCAAACAAATAGATGCTGTGGAAAAACTACAAGTCGTATCAAAAAATCTTTAAACCAGGAGCTCCAGAACAGTCTGGTAGACATGCATGTACATTTTTAAGAGTTTGTACTGTTTTTATGTAGAAAATACAACAAGTTACAGAGACTGTATGTTCCAGTTTAGAAAGACATATAATGGAGGTGAATTATATTACGGGTGAGTGCTCTCTGCACTCTGAGCTGATCTGACAGAAAACTGTAAGTCCAACAGCAGCGGGAGACACACTGGGTGAAAGTAGACAGAAGTACCTACGTTTTGATGTATCGACTGTATGAACTGTCGATACATCAGTGAGTGTAAAATAAGACATTTCTGTCCTGTGTCTGGCATCACCACTGTGTTTCAGTAGTAAAGAGTGGTCCAAATATGGAGCTCAAAAAAGGGGAGGGGCCAATATATGGCGGTCCAAAAAGGGGGAGGGGCTTTTCCTCATTTCACCAAAATCACATTATTTTTAATAGAGAACATCCTTTAGATTTTTTTTTGTCTTTTCTTTTGGAAATTGTATAAAATGCTGCACATTTTGATGGATCTACCTAAACGTAGAAACATCTGCAAGCTTATCATATGTCAGTCGATGAAAATATTGACATTACATTACTGATAAATGTGAAAATATGTTACCCCATTTGACAAGAGTGCCACCTAGTGAGTTGCGTCCATCATTACAAGCACCTGCAACAATGGTAACTTGATTTGGTTTAATTTTGTCCTTGAAATTTAGGATTTGGTTGACAATTTCGGTGGAGTTTGTCGTGGAATCTGTTTGGATGACGTTGGTTAGTTTGCCAATTTGGGGTTGGTTGGTTAACATATTTAAGTGGGGCTGGTCTATTTGGTTTAAGGTGGTTGATTTGGGAAGAACTGGTTGGTTTGTTTATTAGGGTGAGGTTGGTTATTTAATAGAGTAAGGTGGGGTTGGTAGATTTTGGCTGGGGTTGGATAGGTCATCTGTTTGGGTAGGGCTTGTTGGTTTGTCGATTTGGTTGGTTAACAGATTTACATCGAGTTGAGTTGGTTTGGTTGGTTCGTTGATTTCTTAATAGACTTAAGTGGGGGTTGGTTTGGTTGGATGGGTGGTCTATTTGGTTGGGGATTTGGATGGTTGAATTGGGTGAGGTTAGTTATTCAATTTGGGTTGCATTGGTTAATTTGGGTTGTTGAGTGGCTGATTCAGTTGGGTGTGGCTAGGTGCTCACTTTGGGTGTGGTTGGTTGATTTGGTTGTATGGGTGGTCTATTTGGTTGGTCAATTTGGGTGGGGTTGATTGATCAATGATTAGGTTAATGGATGAAGTGATGAGCCAACATTAGGATCTTATGTTTGTAATTTTTACCCATTTTTATGTGAGTTGGATGGATATTTATATTTGATTACTCCTCTGGATCCCAATGTGGTTTGTTTTTAGCAAAGCATGGTTTCATCTAAAATCTTAAAAGTTAAAGTCCAAGTCTGGTCTAATCTAACAAACATCTGAATACAACTGGAGTTATTAGGATTTTTGGTTGTTCGTGAAGATCAAGTGTTCAACTCAATAAATATATGTTAAATCTTGAAAGTTAATATAGATCCCAAAATATTAGATGGAAACATTATAAAATTTGCAGATTTTTACTCCTCTGTAAGAATGTTGCCATTTCTTAAACATAATTTCAGCTGCTTTGTGGGTTCTGACAAAAAAATCTCCCAATAAACCAAGAAAGAAACATACAATAAAGACGGTAACCGAATGTTTCCGTTCGTTATGTGTTGGTGTGAAGAGCTGCTGGTCCCAAACAGCTCAGCGTCTCTTCTGGAGAGCCCAACCTCCAGAAACCTGAACCACGACTAAACAAACACCTCAGGAGTCTAAAGACAAACCGATGGATGCAGAACATCCAGAAAGCTTTTACACCAACAAAGATTTTCCTTCTCTGAACACATCGTTTGTTCTGAAGCAGAAAAAAAGCGAGAAGCGCAGCGATACCAGAAAAAAAAGTTTGTCTCTGTTTCTAAACGTCTGTCCATCATTTCTACATCTGCATATTTGCATTTACACGCCTGATTTTCCCCTTTTGCTGGTTTCACTGGGTTAGTCCGTCAGTCGGTCTTCTTGGCCCACGCCATGTCGTCGGATCGCGGTCTCTGGCCCGTCAGATGTTCAATGAGCCACTCCATCCATCTCCAGAAGCCCAGCTGGTCCAGTGGATAGTTGCACCACCCTGAAAAAGGAAGGAGATAGGAAAGATAAAAACGGAGGATAAGAGGATAATATTTAAATTGTATTTGGTAAAAGAGAAGAAGAGCTTTGGCTCTTTCGGACTGCCACTTTCTCCTTACCATATCTGTACAGGGAGGACTTAGGAATGCCAACATGGAGACTGGTTCTCTCCAACACTCCTGTAAACTGCACCTTCCAGATGGTGAAGGTAATTTTTCTTAGCTTCCCTTAAATACATTTTTTCCAGATAAATTCTAAAGCGATAATTTATTTGGCTGTTGTTTAGCTTTCAGTTGAATAAAGCTTGACATCTGTGTCAAAGTTTTGGCTATCAACTGTTAAGAACTCTTCAAGTAGTTAGCCGTTTGTATTCATACTCTTATTATGAAGTGGAGGACAGCAGTTCCATTTCCTGTCCTCAAATTTTCCTCTAACTTTATTTCAAACAAGAAACGAATAAGAGCAAAATAAAACACTGAAAGTAGAGAACAAGATATAAATATGGAATATTAAATGAAGGTTCAAGGGTTGTATTTTCTTTTCAATTGAAGTCAGCGCTAGCGCTAAAATACCGGGTTGGTGTAGAGCTTTAGTGTTAGCTGAACTTATATTTATGATTAGCATTGAGTTAGCCTAACATTTTAGTTAGCAGAGGCCTCCACTGCTTCCTGCTGCCATCACCTGAAAGTCAAATCATCTAATGCCTCCATTTTTAAATTTGAAGCCTCCTGTCTGACTCTCATTATCATGGGCAGAAAGATGGAGGGCCATCTCAGGAGACATCGGTAACCTCACCAACACACACACACACACATGCACGCACGAACACGCCCACACACACACCTTCTCACTTCCTGTGATGTTTACAGAAGTCCAGCAGCTGAATTTATCTTTCTGAGTTAAGCAGATTCATGGATGTGTGGCTGCAGGCCAAAATACATTTACATGTACACATGAATGAATGCATGGCACCATGTAGTAGCAGAGTAGACATGAACAGACAGAGTGAAGGTGCATCTATTGATTAAACAGAAACCCTCGACTGGTTTAAATATGGTAAAGTATCCAGAGGTTTTGTTTTATTTCCTGGATTTTCCATGTTTTCCTTTTTTTTTTATCCCTCCAAATCCCTGCTTTCTCCCCCGTCGTCCTCTCCTGTCCTCCACCCTCCCCTCCGCTGCCTGTGAAGTCCTATTTGTTAGAACAGACAGCAGGTTAGCATTAAATATACATGGGGATTGTCAGCCGGTGGCGAACACAAAGGCAGCGAGGCGGGCCCCCAGAGGCCCCCGAGCCGGGCCCAGGCAGCCAGGCAGCGCGCAGGGGACCGCAGGGGACGACTCCGCCATCCCCGACCGCCACCTCCTTCCTCCACACGCACAGGTTAGGAACCGGAGAGGAGGTCACAGCGACCAGCGCGCACTAACAGATGCAGATGTACTGGAGCGCTCGCCGTGCCACCCCCGACAGCTCCGGCTCACATCTGGCGTCCGCTGGGGCGCAGGGTGACGCACGAGGCGAGCCGCCCCCCCGAGGATCCCCCCCGCTCTCACCCAGATGCAGGCAGAATACAGAGTGTGGATGTGTGACAGAGGCCTCGGGTCTCCAAAGACCTACACGCACACTAGCACAACATTTGCTTTTAGTTATTTATAAGCCTACACACACACACACAGACACACACAGTCGCCATTTTATGTGAATATGCAGGGAAAGTTAAATTATTCTGGAATCACCGTCTTCTGTTATAACCATCCAAAATGGCCGACTTTATGTGTCCTTAATAAGATTTTAAAGGTGACCTTCTATGCTTCTTTGAACAGGTTAAGATAGGTCTGTGGCCTATACGAAACACGTTCATCACATTTTAATAATTCATAGATGATGAGATTTGAGTTTTTTATTTCAGAATGAGCTGTTTTAGGGAGCCGTGTCTCTTTAAATCCAAATAATCTGCTGCTTGCCACGCCCCCCAACTCAACGTTTAAACTCACACGTGAAAATGGCCGCAAACAGACGCACAATTATACAATCGTACATATTTGAAAAGCAGAAGTGGAGCCTCCTGTCTTTTCCAGCAGCCATTGTACAGTGCATACAGTGGTAAAACCAGCTGACCAAACATGTTGGAGGGTCATTACCAAAAAATGGTTGGCTGTTTTTTTTTAAAAGCGCTTGGGCTGTTTTTAGAAGCAGTCGAAACAAAGAACGTACACAAAATTTAATTTTGCATATTTCCCCTTTAACATCTGGTGGGCAGAGGGAGAGTATCCAAAAAATGTTCTCAAGTCAGAGTAAAAGTGTATTTTCTAAAAGCAACACAAGTATTGAGTAACTGATTGAAACATAATTTATTTAATATTTAAAAATGACACAAAATGGACCAAAATATAAAGTAATTTTTGTATTTTACAGGTCAAAACAAAAATAATTCATATAAATAACATAATACCAAAATAAATAATTTTCTAAATCAGTTTCTTCCAATATAAAACTGCAGCTGTGTGTCTGGTGAATTTTTTTGGTTAAAACATGTTTGTTCTTCATTCAGTGAAGTTACTGGAAATTACTCCAGTAAGGTGTAAAAAAGCTACTCACCTGCTGAGTAACTGATCAAAACAATTATTTCATATTTCAAAATGTTTATTTATTCTCCAAACTTGAAAAGTACTTTAGTTTACTACTTTTCAACACTAAAAGTTGTGCAAAAACCCTGATTCCAGAATGTTCTAGAGTCAGAAAATGAGGTCCAAACTGGGTCATCTGCAGAGCAAGGATCCCAGGTAAAACAAAATGGCTGAAAACAAAGAGCCAAGGTGTTGCAATGGCCCAGTCAAAGTCCAGACCTCAGCCTGGTTTAGGCGGAGCAGTGATGGCCGTACCTGTGGTGATGCAGTAGTACGTCTCATGCGGTGAAACGTGGTGGATCCGGTGGTGTTTCCGTGGCAACACCAGGTGCCAGTCCTGCAGCAGAGTGACCCAGCGCGGGATGCCGAAGTAGGAGTGGCTCCACTTATGGATCTGATTGGTCAGCGTCACGAAAACAGCCAAGGCGAACACGTAGCAGTGCCAGGGGTAGGACGCCGCCAAGGCCTCTGAAACGAGAAGAATGAAAGAGTTAACGACTCGTCCAGACAGAAACACGTTGAAAGTTTGTGATGCAAATACTTTAAAAACAGTAAGTTATTGAAAAACAAAAGAAATTAAGCCCAGAAGTTACAATTTTATTTAAATTTTACTGGCAATTCTAACAGTTTTAATGTCTATGATGGGTCAGATCAACCTTTTGTTTCAGTTTTAGAAACTCAGGCAGCATTTATAAACGTTAAAGGGACATTACACATCTTTGACTCAGGGTTGTCCAGAAACGTTATGAGTGGTTAGCAGAGAGTTAAGCTGGACAACAAATCAATATGTCGTTATAAACATGTGATCCATATCAGTAGATAATACGTCTGGTAGGATTTTTAAAAATTTCACTGAACTCCAATCGGAACCGCATAGCATTCTGGGAAATGAAGGCAGAGGTGAGGCGTTAGCCGCTCAACGTCTTATAGCTAGCTAAGCTAAGTTGGTTGAATCAACAAGTTCACTCACTCTTGGTTACCTAGCAACTCTTTCACTCTTTGGTTACCTAGCAACAACCTGTTAGAGTAACTTGAGCAACAAGTGGGCTGTGGCTCAGGGCATTCTGGGTAAAAAACATTAATTTTAATAATTCTGTCTTACAGCAACTGAAAGCTTTTTAATATTTAAGGGTTTTAATACAGACATGTTGTTGTACATCAGCTCAGATTAAAACTGATGCATTTTTAAGCCTTCTGTTGCCTAAAATGCCCTAACAAATGGTATTTTGCCAGTTAACGATTAATTGATTACTAAAATAGTTGACTGTTATTCAGCAATTGATTAATAACTAAATAAATAAAATTTATTTAGAAATCAAACTCCCAGACTCTGGTGAAAGAGTAGAGATGCATAGAATGCAAGTTGTTTGAGGTGGAGTGTGAAAGAAATGCATTAAATATGATTTAAATTTTTTAATTTAATAAATTGCTGATGATGCCACTTATGGATCTGATTGGTCAGAGTTTCTCTCTAAACTCCTCTCTTCTTTGTTTTTGGTTTCTGGTGGAAAATTACAGGAGAAAAAGCCAAAAGGAAGACAGTGCAACATTATTGTTCCCTTTTAAATGCTTCAATCCTCCAGATTTCCTGTCCTTTACACACAACCTTCCCGTCCTGGGACAGTGTGTGTTTATCCATATTCTGATGCAGGTAAACTGCAGCTCAGCTGAGGGACGGCGAACAGCAGATAAATGGTTTTCCGACTGTGACAAAGTGGCACCAAAACTGAATTTCACACAGCGAGCGGCGATGCAAAGCTGTGAACCAAAAGTAAGAGTCAGGAAAAAAAAAGCTCCAAATCCTTCTGAGTGAGAAACTGTTCAAATACGCTTTTATTTTACGGTTTGAGAGATAAAACGGGTTAAAATTAAAAACCTTTAACACTTAATAGACGGTAACTATAACAGTGCAGTTCTCATAAACTTCATTTAGCCACTGGTGCAGATGTAGCTCCTTAAAACAATGTACAACCCTTCAAAATACATGTTTATTTTTTGTGCATTTCAGGCTAGGGTGAGGTAACAACACGCTATGGTTGATTCTTGTTGGTCTTTGGTTTAAAAAGATAAATACAAAAAGTTAACAGTTTTAAATTGAAGGAGGAAAAAATTGAGCTTTTCTGCCTTCTCCCAGTGCTAGAAACCAAGAAACAACCAATCAGAGCTTGAAGGGGGGGGTCTTAGCGCTGTCAATCACCCCTCAGTGTGGCGCAGCTCACACTCTCCCCTTTGCTCTCTGCTACGCTAGTTCACCACAGCATAGCTTGTCATGAATACGGCTAGTTAGCATAACCACCGATAACAACGGATAAACTGTTTTCCTTTAATGGTAATTAGTTTTTCTGCCTTTAGAAACATTTAGCAGCGAGTACATGAGATTAATTGACAGCGCTAAGACCCGCCTCCTGGTTGTTTTTGGTTTGCTCTCATATTATACTATCAAAACATAGTGAGAGTTTTAACAAATATGTAAAAAACGATTTCTTATAATAAAAAAGAAATTGTTATTTATACCACAGGTTTAAACTAAATCTTGCTTTCTACAGCCTGTTAGACAAATTATTAATCAATTGGTTGTTTTTGTCCCAGAAATACTTAAAGGAAGATGTGGACTCCGCACAATCACTGTCTTTCGCTCTTTCTTCTGGTTTGAATGAACCTAAAACAGCAGGCAGGCTGATGATCTTCAAACTGAGCTCTGGATGAGAAAACCAGGAGTTTGTTGGTTTTTTTCTGCTGATTTAATTTTAAAAAGTGAATCAGAATTTAACCGGCATCTTTGCACCAGATTTCTGAAACCGTTTGATCCGACAGACATGAACTCGTTAACCGTCTTCATGTCCTCACATCCGTCCTCCTCACAACATGTCCCCTCTCCGTCTCTGCAGATATAAAAACTACAATCTCTTGACCTCGGTTCAGAGCGGCCATGACAGCTGGAGACGTCAAGTCTCCGAATCGTCCTGCGTCTCCGTCTTTGTGACACGGCAAGGCGTCGACATGACAGGTTTAGATGTCATCTAGCCGCTGCGTGACCCTCGGACACCCCCGCCCCGTCTCCGCCCTCCGGCCGGCCGACTCCAGCGCGTCGCGGTGACCTCTTCAGGAGCGGACATGAAAGGCGGACACGTCGCTGTGTCTGCGTCCCCGTTCGGTGACCCCTGACCCCCTGTGGGGGCGGGACGGGCTCGGACGTCCCCTACAGGTGGACTTCAGCTGTCCTCTCATCCTTCATCGTCCTCACGCTCAGCCTTCATGATGAAGATCGGCCGTTTGTTTTTAGCTCCAGGTCACAAAATCCTCTTTGTTTCTCCAGGTTAAAACATATTTTCTGATTCTGATTATTTGGCATAAAATGCGAGAAAATTTAAGTATTTAAAAGAATTATTTATTGTAAATATTTATAGTAATTTAGAAAAATAGGAATTATACATACAGTATAATTACACTGCTAAAAATATTTACCACCTTTTTAATATAATTTAATACTTATACATTACTATTTTGTAGTAATATTAAATTATTTTATTAATTATCAAAATATAAAATGGCATAAAATTTAAAATAATCTCAAGACAATATGAATGAATTAATTATTGTAAACAATTATAGCAATCATTTAGAAAAAAATAAAAATAGAAGTTATGTATACAGTATAATAATATTGGTAAACATATTTTTTATCCTTTACTTCTTTATGGTTTAATGTTAACACAAATTTTTGATTAATTATTCAAATATGACATTAAAATACACTCAACTGATTAAGCAGTAATATTTGAGGACTTTGATTATTTCTGGATAAAGTTACACAACAAATCATGAAACTGAGATTGTGAGCAACTTGATGTTGGACGGGGAAATTTATAACTTTCTGCCCATTAATAATCTCACGCATAAGGAAACCGACCCGTAACCATGGAGACTAGATGGGATCAAATTCCAGACAGAGCCTCAGTTCTGGTGTTAACGCATTTACTAACTGATGGTTGCGTCCCGTCTGCTGCTGCTGCTGCTGTCGTTTGCTCGTTTCGCTCAGCCTTCATGATTTCTGTCTCAGAAACTCTCTTCCAGATGCTTGCAGCAGCTTAACCCCGCAGCGCCGTGCGTAGCGCCGCCTTTAACCCGGCTAACTGGTGTCACCGCCCCCGTCCTCCTCCCATCAGCGACCTTTGAGCTGCAGTTGAAGTGCAGACATGACAGGTGGAGATGTCACCTCCTCAATAAGAGCTCTGCCTGCTCCTCCCGCTGCTGCTCCTCCTCCAGGCCCTCCCTTCAGGGTCAGAGCACACGACTACCGTCGGAGCCACTTCCTGTTCGCCGCTCCGCTCTGACCCCGACAGTCTGGAGAATATCTGACCTTCGGGAGTCCTCAGAGTCAGAGCGGCTCCCAGCTGCCACGAATGCACAGAAGCGGTTCGTACCTGGTGTGCATGTGAGGAACCTGTAGGCCATGTGGGTGAGCGGCAGGATGGGGATCATGCAGTTGTCGCCGTTGGTTTCGATGAAGTCGTGCCGAGTGATGGCGGTCGGGTCGATGTGGTGCTCCCTGAACGGCCGGATGAAAGCCTGCAAAGAGAAAACCGTTCTTGTGTTTTTCTTCTGCTTGGACATTAAATCTGCAGTAACTCTTATAAAATATATACTTTTTAACATATTTGTTATAACCATCACCATGTTTTGACAATTTAATATAAGACAGAGTCTGTGAAAAGATCGATTCCTCCCTGAACTACTTTTGGCGTCTGAAGAAGTGCAAACACAACCAATGAGAGTCAGGAGGCGGGGCTTAGCGCTGTCAATCATCCACATGTATATGTAATAATGGCGTGTTTCCTACATAACTGCTGGGTTCACTGTGAATTCAAAATATTTTCATCTTTTCTGCTATAGTACACTATAAGCAGTACTGTTGCAAATTTTGCAAAAAATCTTAAAAGGTTGCGTATATTTTTGAGAAGATATAAGCTGCTGAAGCTAACAAGTAACTAAAGTTTACAGTCTGAAAAAGTTTTACTGCGTTAAGTCTAAAAATACACATCCCAGTTTATTATTTTCACATTTAATAATAAAAAAGGGCAGAAACCAAACTGTTTATACATTTATATCTAGAAAACACACTTTATCCAAAAGAACACCTGTGAATTTCTCATCTTTAGCTTTAGCCATATTTTGTACAAATTGGATAAGAAATTATGGCGCTACAAACATTTTTGTGACAGATTTCTGTTCATCCCGCATCAGAAAGGTCTGGTTTCATGGACATGAATCAATCCAAAGTAAACTTGCTGTAAAACAAGAGAGCTTTCCTTCCATCTCCATGAACAACAACTCTGTAAATAATCTGCATTAATAATAAGGGGAATTACAGCAACATTTAATTTCCCTTTGGGGTCAGTAAAGTATTTTTGAATTAAAATTTTTTTGAATTTGAAATGGCTCCTGAGCGTCACTAGCTACAGCAGATTAGACACACAACATCAAGGGTGCACTTACTTTTTCCAATTTTGGCTTCATGTTTGTTTTAACAATTTAAATCGATGTCTTCTCAATGTTTTCTGAATCTGTTGTGTGTTTGTTTACTTGAAAGACCAGACATTTGATTATATTCTAATATGTAAAACAGATGAATTAAACAGGGACGTAATTTCATTTTAATTTCATTAAAACTAAGCTACTAACATCTTTTTGAGGAAACAAATGTGTTTCAGGGAGTTTTACGAACTTCTCTAGAAATTACAGAGAACCATTTGAACATCTCTGCAGACCCCACACATCCTGGACACAAACCGTTGAGACTTTTACAGATGTCTATTGTGTAGAAGCACAATTGTCTTTGCTGTTAAAGTCAAACTGCGCAAATAAATCTGATTCTGATTAAATTATTTTCATGCATTTTGAAGGACTTCCAGCTGAAAACTGGATTTATTTATTTGATGAATCATTTGATGTGTTTTGTTTGGGTTGATCAATTAAATATCTCAGCTAACACAAACATTCATCAGGAAGTACACCCAGCCCACACTGAGAGTCATTTACAGCTTTTTTTTTTTGTTTTTTCTTTTTCTGGATAATAAACAATAAACTGCAAAGCTAAACAATGCAGATTAAACACACGGAGGAATTCTCACCACACTTAGCAACGCTGAGCATCGAGCTCAACCCCAAAGCACACATCCAGCATCCTAATAAAGCCCAGAACAGCAGTCGACCTGCTCAGACACACACACAAAAACTGAAAAATACCAGCTTCAAAACACACACACACACACGCAGGCAGGCGGCTCAAACCCCACCTGCGCCGTGCAGAGGCAGACACCTGTCTGTGAGAGCGCGGGGGTCTCAAATGAAAGGCTGAATCAGAATCTCAGAAGCTTAAAAGCGGACAAAGGGAAACACACCCACGAGCACACGCTGGATAAAGGTAATTTATTTCCCCAGGTGGAAGAAAAGGCGACAGAAGCAAAGGTTTGCATGGGTGTGTGCGTGTGTGTATGCACGGAAGCATCAGCATGAAAACTCATTATTGTCGGGTTTGCTGCTCGAAACAATCACCGCCGCCGATCTGTGCGCGTCATCGATGGGTGCCACTGCAAACTCTGAAGCTATCTGTTGATATCGGCGCAATTAGGTCCCCATCTCCGTCGAATCGGTTCTCTCCGCTCCCCGCGGCCCTCGGGCACATGAAAGGCCGGCTAAGCCGTGGACGTCGTGCCGAGCAGGGCGGCTCTGGCGCTCCCAGTCATAACGACGGGCCGCCGGTCGCTGCGTGTCCTCTAATCCCACACCGTTTAGCGGCCTGCGTGGCACGACGCCCGTTAATCACCGGCTCACATCGGCCATCGCCCCGGCAACCGGCACCGTCCCACTGCTCCGGCAGACACGCCCCAACACCCCCACTTTTTGTCCTTCTGACATTTATTTCAACAGATTTTTCCCTCTTTTCTTTTATTTTTAGGAGAAATTTCAACTTTGAGGGGCCCAAAAAGTGGGTATGCACTACACGCGACACATAGGGGTGCTATGCTACAACGGGCGCCAGAATAATTTCTAATAGGCATTTAAAATCTGCTTCTGTGGGTGCATATACGTACTTTCTGAGGTGTATTTGGATATATTCCATTAAAATTTGTGCAACTTTAAGATAAATGGAAACATCTAGTAAGAAGAATAACTGCGTCAAAATATGATATTATATGTTAAAACATCATCAGAACAAAGAGGAAATTTTACCAAAAGAAATTCTTAAAATTTGGGAAAACTTTTTGTCCTACTAAATCTCATTTTATCAGATTTCTTTCTCCCTTTACTTGAATTTTGAGGAGAAATTTCTACTTTGAGTTTGAGGGGTGAAAAAAGTGGGTATCGAGGCGCTGTGCTAACGGGGGCGCCAGAATAATAACGTCTGCTAGGCATTTAAAATCTGCTTCTGTGCGTCTAGGGTGGCAGATATGTACTTTCTGAGGTGTATCTGGATTTGTTATAGCGCCTCTTTGTACCTGTAGTTCCTATTTGTGCAATTTCTTTAAATTTCACATCAGTTCGAAAGCTGGAAAAACAGATTCGTAAACATGAAAATAAAATATATTACATCTATAATTTCAGAATCTTTTTGTTAGCTTTATAAAATCAACTATTTAGTTCCAGTTAGTTACAGCTTTTCCTGTTTATTACAGTTTTTATTTATTTCAGATTAAGAAAATCTCTTCTCAATTTCAGTTCTTGTTATTTCATTTTAGCATACCAGGTTTCTGTGTCTGTATTCACATTAGAAAGCGAATTCTCCTCGCAGAGATTTGCAGATGTTTGTTAAAGATGTAAAAAAACAAAAAAAAAACAAAGGCAGACTGGAAGAAAAGCTGCTTTTAAGCAATGAGAAGCCGAGCAGACTGGGACGGACGATCTTCAAACACATCCTCCTAAACTGGAAGCACATCTGGCAAATTTCAGAGTGAATCGAGCATCATTGGGAACTAATGAGCGTGACTTTGTCCTCAAAGTAGACTCATTAGAGGACTGCGAAATCCTTGTTGAGTCAATTAAAGCTCAACGACATGAAGACTAAAGAAAATACAGCGTGGCCCGAAGCCTCGCGAAGGAATTGTTCTGAGCACTGCAGGGAGGCTGTGCAGCTCTTCTTAAAACACGACTGTAATTCCAGTTCTGTGGAGACAAAAGAAAACCCGTTTTATGGGCTGAATTCAAAATAAATCGTTTTATGTTCTGATGATGAATGGGAAGAGTTTCCCCTTGTAAGTCTTTAAAATCATATCAGATGGTTTTGTTTTCCCCAAACGCTCCTTATTTAATGTGCTCAAGTTTCATTTACCTTCAAACCTCACATGACAAAATAAATCACACCCCTACGCAGTGTCACTTGTTTTTTGTTTTATCATTCTTAAAGGTTTCAGGTCTGACTAATCTAACCCTGTTTAAAACATGAATATACTCTGATTAAATCATCTTTTTTTTAAATCAAATTAAAAATACTCAAATCTCATTTCCGCCAGAACTGTGTAGATCATTAAATAACTTGAATAGATATAGGTATTTAAATTGATTAGTTGTAACAATAGACTTCATTTCAGATCAGAAACAGTGCCGTAAAAATACTGTTGGCTGTTTAGTTTTTCTAAATTTAAATATAACATTGATACACGGACGTCGCCATGTTGTTTACGTTGCAATGAAGCCTGGGTACATGACATACGCTGGGTGCTACAGCACTCGTAAAATCCGGCTAAAACAGTAATTTTTGCACATTGAGTGATGTTCAGCTGCTTCAATATGAGTGCATTGAAAAAGAAGACAGAGGAGAAATGATGAAGATGAGGAGGACCAAACAGATGAAGAGAGAAAACAATGTCTGCGCTGCTGGAAGATGTTAATCCAGAAGGAAACCATTTGATGCAAAGAGCTCCAGTTTCTACCAATCACAGTTAGGAGGCGGGTCTTGGCGTTGTCAATCACCCAACATCCTCTTGCTCTCTGCTGTGCTGCAGCTAGCAGAGCCTGTCATGAATGCTAAGGCTAGAGAAGGTTTTAACAAATATGTAAACAACATTTTTAAGTAAAAGTTTCTTAATGCAGCTTTAAATATTTGTTTTGTTGTCACTTTAAAATATTTACTTCATAATCTTACAATTATGAAGTTAGCTCCTGCTAACGGCGGTAGCTCCTGCTAACGGCGGTAGCTCCTGCTAACGGCGGTAGCTCCTGCTAACGGCGGTAGCTCCTGTTAAAGGCGGTAGCTCCTGCTAACGGTGGTAGCTCCTGTTAAAGGCGGCAGCTCCTGCTAACAGTGGTAGCTCCTGTTAAAGATGGTAGCTCCTGCTAACAGTGGTAGCTCCTGTTAAAGATGGTA
>CAEGAE010001335.1:0-18825 GCA_903067095.1 Girardinus metallicus
TGTGAGTTTTTAGTAGTGTGTGAGAGACAAAACATAGTTTTTGTCCTAAACGGCCCCTCATAGTCAAATCCCGTTGCAACACAAAGCTATAAATGGCTGCAAGGTGAGAGTTCCTCTATTAAACTGACCGAAGATGAAAACAGAAACAGAAAGCTGGAATATAGACATTTTTTCATAATAGCCTGATCACAAATAGATAGGCTATTTGTGAGCCTGCCTCTTTAGTATTACATTGAATTAATTTCAGATTTTTGTATAACTTTTCTTCAAGTTAACAAAGTGAGCTATTATTGTTACAGGTTAATTTTCTAAACAACAGAAAAGTGACTGTTAGAGAAGCTCAAATGTGAAAAATTGGACTGATGTTGATATGTGATAGTAACACTGCTGTTATGTTAGATTTACCAATGTTTTATTTTATCTTTTTTTTTATCCGATTACCCGATTAATCGTAAGAATAATCGATAGATTACTCGATTACTAAAATATTAGTTTACAACAGCCCTAATTTGCATACTGGTTCTTCCCTCTGCAAAATGTTGGACCGCAAGTATGCAGCATACTGGTGTTAAGATGTCACAGAATGTGCTTTCAGTATGATTCAAATGTGGGGCTTTACTGTACCAGTCTGACATTTTGCTCATTTGCAGACATGAGCAAAATGTCACTTTTGGTGAGAGTCCACCTCCTGGATAACACCTTCATAGTTTTACTGGCACAGTATTTCAAATTACAATGGAAAGGAGTTCCTAAGATGAGAACCCCTGTAGATTGTTGGGTTGGATGAATCGGGGGTTGATAACTTAAACATGACCCATTATGCAAAATTCACATCGTTTTTGTACTTCCATCCATGCATCTCAACTGCTCCCAGTTTAAGTACTTAAATACGCAGGTGTTTTAGGCTCTGCTTTTCAAAGCAGTATGGTTGTCCAATTGCCCATCTTGTTGAAGTGAATTTTAAGTTGGATGTGACCAGCAGCAGCTTGTTTGGATTTAAAGTGGCTGAGGGACTGAGGGAACCAAAGTAGTCGAGTCGATCACGTTTGACAGAAGAGCTTTATTGCACCAATATCAGTTGGAAGCCAGTGAATCTTCTGGAACCTGCCAGGTACAGGAATAAATAAATGAGCAGCAGCAACTATTAAGCTTAAAGATTGAAGTGAGCCTCACCACAGAGGGGCTCAGTAGCCCTTCTGTCCTGTATGGTGAGGATGTTTCCCAGGACGGGGAAACACTGGTGGCTGGAGGACAATTGGTTCTGTTGGGGTGTAGCGGAACTGGATGAACCTCAGCTGCTTGCGGTTGTAGCGCGACTTGGACTTGTAGGTGTAAACTTGAGCCTCATCTCCTACAGGATTGAACACCGGCTCATCTTCACCGTCGGTACCAGATGAAGAGCTCCAGCTCTCCTCTGCAAACTGGTAAGGGCTGCTGTCAAGTGAAGGCCCCTCCTGGCCGCTCTGCTGGGTCCCATAGCTGGAACCGCTGTCAGAACCTCCAGTACCGCTGGTTCCATTGTAGTACTGAACTCTGATGTAGACACCAGAACCGCCAGTCTGCCCACTGGGGTTCTGGTGGACTGACTTTGATGGTTTGATTGCATATGAGAAATGGACCATAGAAGGAACAGGAAAAGCTTTCGAACATTTATTTTCCAAAAAAATTGCTTAAGAAAATGAAACTGAGGAAATGTAGCTGGTTACTATCCACATCTGAACACAATATTCACACCATACTCACTTATACATTGTTAAATTAACACTCTGACATCCGAGTTAAATTGAACCAAAGAAATTTTTACGTCTTCAGCTGTCCAGTAAAAGCACCGCAGCGTCAGCCAATCATTTCCCCTTCAGATCGGCGCTCCGTGATGACGTCAGACACAAGCGTTCGTTCGATGTATGTTTTTAGCCGAAGCAGCGTGTAGCTCGATGTTACGGGGTTTAGATGAGAAATAAACAACAGTTGCTTGTTGTTGTCAGAGCGGTGATGAAACCTAGGAGTCCGAGATGACCTCCGAGATCCTCTCCGCCATAAATATTCTGACCCAACCTCTGGGCGGTGAGTTTCAGCCGCGATAAACTCAGAAATCTGATTCTGACCAATTTCTCACATGGTTTGTGTCCATTCTGTTGTAGATTTGTTGCTTTGTTAGTTTGTAGTTTTTGTTTATAAAAGTCCTACCTGATAGTTTTGCCTATTTTTTTCTCTATCTGAATCTAACAAATAATACTTTTGAATAGTAGTTTTGTTCACAGTCTCCATAATCCATTTTATTTATAGCTTTACATACTTTGAATATGCCATTTCCAGAGTTCTGTAGAAATCACAGTTTACTGATCTATGAAAGGACATACTAGGATTATTATGCCATTATCATTATATTAGCTGAAAACAGTTTGATGTGACAAAGTTTTCGTTCTGCTTCTGGTCTACTCTGCATCTCCAGAACCAGAACCAAATATGGAGAAGCAGCATTCAGTTCCTATGCTCCTCTAATCTGGAACAAACTTCCAGAAAACTGCAAAACTGCCAAAACACTGAGTTCCTTTAGATAGAGGCTGCAATCCCATCTGTTGAGAGCTGCCATTGATTGATAACAGGAGTATTGATCAATGTATTTATTGAATATTTTCTGATGATGGCATTTGATAAAATGTCATTTTTATTTCTTGTTTTTATCATGTAAAGTCTATTTTGAAGAAACCACACTACTGAATATTCTCGTAATTTTAAGATGTTGTTCTGATAAAATTGTGTCTTTATTCTGTTTATTCTGCTAATAAACAGACACAGGGGAAGATTGAAATAAGTCACCTTTTTAAAATATTTTTGGTCATTTATAATTTCTTTTTTAGAAAAGAAAGTGTGGGTTCAAACACAGACATAAATGTACTAACTTACAGATTTATTTTATAACTTTCCACCAGTACAGCACATTTAAATACATCAGTAGCTTTGCTATTTTGCTCTTTGTTTACAAAAATCAAAGGAACAGAACATAGAATATGAAAAAGTGTGCCAGGGTGTGGACTCTTACAGTAAATACATTGGTACAAAAAAGCAGAAAGCAGATATTACAGACATGAATGTTGATTGTTGTAGGTTGCAGCTTTTTTGTTTCTACTTTTGGAAATAGTGGATACATAGAATTCAATTTCCTTAACCAAAGTGTAAAAAAGGGTGAAAATTATAAAAATTTACATTAGTTAATATGAAATGTGCCATATATAATAATTAGATTACTGCTCATACCTTAGGGTAAATTTTGTATCAAGATTAAAAATTATAAAGTTTTTACATTCTTTCCAAAACATCTAAGCACCAGTTGTGCAAAAGAGTAAGTTTGGACATACAGCTCAATAGAACATTAAATGTAAATACTGTTACACGCCGACCTTTTGCGTTTGCAGCTGCAGAAGCGTCTGCGCAGACGTCGCAGCAGGAGGCCCTCCATGCCGCCTTGGGGGCCAACAGGTCCGTCCTTCTGGAGCGGCTTCTGAGCGACTGCAGCCTGCAGCGGGCGGCGCGGCTGAGGGACGAGACGAAGGGCGAAGCCGACTGGTACGGCGGCGAGACAGATGATGTCACCTGGAGCTTCATCCAAGAGTGTCTCCTCCTCCTCCTCGCCTTAACCCGACACCTGACTGAGGAGCTGAAGCGCTTCCAGGAGGCCCCGCCCCCTTCAGGAAGCCTCCGCACGCCGGAAATGGCGCCGCCGCTTCCGCCCGACGTCCTTAGCGTCTCCCAGCAGAAGACGCTGGGCGCCGCGCTGCAGTTCGTAGTTTCTCTGGGCGTCTGTCCCTACCTGAGCGCCGGGGTCGGCGTCCCACTGGGCCGCAGGTCAGCGTTCTTCTTCTTCTTTGACTTTATTGGCAGTTGGAAAATAGCTTTTAGGTGTGCACGATAAAGACTTAGAATCTTATCGTGAATTTTTGTGGTACTAACAATAAAAATATATTTTTTCAGTAATTGTATGCCGGTGACTGCATTGCACAGGATTCAAACACAAATATTGTTCTTGAAAAAAACGTTACCATTTGAAACAAGCTTATTCAGGACACCACTTAATTAAAAAAGAGTGTGATTTGCATAACAAAAACCAGTAACTGCATTTAGTCATATTTTCGAATTTACTGATATTTAGTAAATTAAATACATATTTAATTTCTTTATTTGAAATAACAAAGGCAAAAGTAACATTTCCAAGCATCCTGGCAGTTTTTTTTAACATCCAACAATAAATCCAAATTGTTATCATGATCAGAAATTTTTCACAATAAACGATAAATGGTGCGATAAACGGCCACACCTATTACTGTCACCTTCTGAATTGGAGTGCGAACTAGAATTGAAACCCAAACTTTTTGTCATGTGAGCCAAAATTGTCCAGTCAGAAGCACTCGAGACCTCAGGCTAATCGTTCTAAACTTCATGATCGTTTAATTAGGTCTGCGTTCGGTGCGGTGGTGGAAAAGCTGATCCGGAGGGAGGCGTCGCCCCCGGCGGGTCGCCGTCTGCTAACCACAACCAGAGTCCTGCTGCAGGTGGCTGAGCTGGCGACTCTCGCCACGCTGGTGTTCAGCAGACATCTGGGGGACGTGATGGCGGCGCTGTGCCAGCTGGGCTACGAGCCGCAACGAGAGGACCACAGGGTGGGTTTACCTTCTACATGCTGCTGCGACCCAAATCCGCGTTTTTTTTTTACCTAATGCCACCTTCATCCGGCTTTTTCACTCAAAAAAACCCTGAGCTCTGCCACTTCCAAATGTGGAACTCATTCAGATCTGATAGTCTTACTGGCCATGTTGCATTTTATCCAGCTTTTAAAGGGAAGTGTTATGTGTTTTCCAGGCACTTCACGTCATTTTACAGCACAATCAAGTAACTATATTACTTTCAATTGTTATAAAAATTCTGTTTATAAGAAATTTTACGTCCTGATTTAACACCTTGAAATTGGACCTCTGTCTCTTTAAGAAGCTCCTGCTCTTCCTGAAATGCCACCTACAGGAAATCATCACATCTCTCCTCCATCGACCCTTTAACGTTTTTACCATCGTTTTACTGAGTAGTAGCTTCTACTATGAGCGCAGTTCCACCAGGTGTTTGCTAATTGCTGCTGGCTAGTCTGAAGGAGCTGAGTTGGAAGCTGCAGCTCTGAGGCGGAGCTGTGTCTTGGAGGCGGCGCCAGGTTCAACCAGTCATTTTGCACAGCTGAACGGTTGCCATGGAGATTAAAGGATTTCTCAAACATCAGAGCAAATCTCCAGTTTTTAATGACATTATAACACGACGTAAAGCTAGAAAAAGTCGATTTTACATGATGTTGCCCCTTTACATCATTGGTGTGAGACGTGCATCGTAATTCTGGATGTGGTAAATCCAAATGTAAACAACGGCTGAAAATTCTGATTACAAACTTATGAAAGAAGTGTGAATGTAGTCCAGACCGTTTCAGTCCTCCTGATTTCTGTTTTTCCTCCCTGATGCAGCCACTCAGCACAGAGGAGTGTCGCTCGTGCAAAGAGGCGCTCAGGAATCTGCTTGGAAAAGTTTACCAGCCGATCGTCGTCAAGGAGCTGCTGGTCCTGCAGGGTGGACCCAAACAGGTGCCGCTTCCTGTTCTGACCCAAATGTTGTTGTTGTACAGGGAACAGAATCGTCCATCACATGTTGATTATGTATTGGGGCTGCAACGACTAATCCACTAATTTTAGTAATCAATTAATCGTTACATGGCATATACAGACTCAAGAAAAAAGCAATTTGCAGAAAGAACAAAGAGCAGTAATTAAGCCAAAACTGTACAAAATATACACTCGTTTAGCATTCAAGATAAAAATGATCCATCAAGTGGCAATTTTAGCTTCACCTGGTTCAAATTCTAGTTAGATCTACCTTGAAGTAGCTTTTGCTACTTAGTTATTAATTCATTAATCAAATATTAATCACCAGTTCAGCCCAATAATGTATTCATGTAAAGTCAGACAGAAATGACTGAACTTTTTGATTAATCCTTTGCTACAAATAATCAACCTTTCCCTGAAGGAAAACTATGATATTGTATTTTAGACAATAAAATTTTTACTTTATTATTTTAAAAAGGAATTGAATTATTTCTTTGCATTCTTATGCATTTACATAAATTAAGCTTAAGAACTAGTGAAAAATCCAATTTTTAAAATTTGATTAGTCATCAGAATAATCAGTTACTAAAATAATTGTTAGCCCTGTAATGTACATGTAGCATCATGTTGATACATTGTTGCAGAAGAATCCAGCTGGAATAAATTAACCAACAGACTGGATTCCTCTAAAGAAAAGCTGCAGCCATCAACATGCAGGAAATGGACGATGAAAGAAAAGTTTTTTGGATTTCAAGAATTTTGAATAAACTTCTCAATTAATCCACCAATAAAAAAGTAAAATTACCATACCTGCAAATATCAGAAATTCTTTCAAATTTTGAATCTTTCCATTACATTTTTTTCTGCTGATCTGAAAAAATCCTGGCAGATATTGAAATGATGGCTGCAGTGACCTATTTTGTCCACATGATGGCAGCAAAAACAAGTTAAAAACCATGACTGTTCACCAACAACAAACTCCTCAAACTGTGGCTGTTTTTGACTTTTTTTGTCCAAAACATTATCCCATTTATATAAGAATAAAACATAATGATAGGATCAGTAATAATAATAAAAAACAAAGCAAAACCAGCAAGAAAACATGTTTTGTTCTCCAGTTTTTTGAGCCGGTTTATTTTCCTGTTCATTGATCTTTGATGAAACTTGTGTTGGTTCCATGGATCGTTATGCTCCTACATGCTGGTTTTGGATTCACCTCCCTGTCCTTTCTGCTTGCTTCCAGTCTGGTCCAGCTGGGAGCTCCAGAGCCGCTCTGGGATCAGCGCCGGCCTGGCTCAGGCGTCTCTGCGGTCAGCTGCTGTCCGAGCGTCTGATGCAGCCCAACGGCGTGCAGGCGGTCGTCAGAGCCATCCTGGAGGGAGGAACGGGTGAGGAGGAGGAGCAGGAGGAGGAAGACAAGAAGAGATGATGTACAGATAATGTGCAAATAATCCTGCAGGTTCCCATCTGCAGTGGCGGAGCTAGACTGTTAACATTGGGGGGCCCAGAGGGTGGATAGATATATATAGATATATATATCTATATATATAGATATATATATCTAGATAGATAGATAGATAGATATAATAACTAAAGAAAAACTAAAAATAAATAAAATAACTAAAGGGAAAATATATATAAAGAAAAAAATAACTAAAGAAAAAAATATATATACTAAATTTAAAAAATACATATCATAAGTAAAAAATGAATTATTATTTATCTATATGTATTTTTGTACTTGTCATAAATATATATTTTTTATTTAGTCAAATTTATTTATGTATATATATATAAATATAGATATTAGTTATATTAGATAAATCAGTTTAGATAAAAGCTGGAACTCTTAAATGCCCAGCGTCCTGAATGCCACAATGACTTTAAAATGTTGGGGAAAAGTAGAAAATTTGGAGAAGAAATTAAGTGAAAATAATAAATGCTGCTTCTGTAAACCGCTCATTAGTTCTCCTGGCTGAACTTCTGTTTTCCTCCTGCAGGGGGCGACTCGGACTGGAGGAAATGTGACGCCGTGGCGCGGATCCTGGCGGCCTGCCCTCAGCAGTCGGCCTCAGCGGACGGATACTTCAGGCTGGTCTGTCCTCAGGTCAGCATCACGGTTTCCTCTGCAGGGTGACGCAGGCAGCAGGTCGTCCATCTGAGCAGGAACAGACTCAGGGTTTCTGCTGATTGGATCGTTTTCCTCCAGCTGCTTGATGGTGCTGCAGGTAGACCGCTGCACCTGTACCTCATTATAGCTAACCCCATCCCTCATTCCTGCCTGCGGTGTGTATCCTCTGGTCAGGAGAAACGCAGACTTGCATGGAAAGCAGTCTGCACTGGAAACCTTCCTTAATTCTTTGATTAGCCGCTATAGCTTGTAGCTACGCCTACTAAGAAATATCCATCCATTTTCCTTAGGGGTGCTGGTAATGGCCTACAGCGGTTAGCAAGGCGCACCCCTAAAAGCTTTCCATTCCACCATGTCGACATATCTACCAGCACTTGTTGAGTTATTGTACTTCTGTTTATTGTGCTGCAAACCTGTGTAATCTTTGTCTCACTTTGTCCTTTTTAAACCATTTTAATGCTGTTTATAAATATTTGTGGCTAAAACGAATCGATGCTTCTCAGATCCTTGATCTCCTGCATTTCCGAGACAAACTGACAGCGCAGCAGTTCCAGCGAGTCGCCACCAGGGCGGCGCTCTCCATGGTCCAGGAAAGGCCCACCTTCGCGCAGCAGTACCTGCTGGCCCCACTGCTAGCCCCGCTACGCCGATGCATCACCGCCTCCGGTCAGTAACACGTCCGCAGGCGGGCCTGATGTTCAAGTAGTTACTAGAGTAACTAAGAAGTAATTAGTAGTTTAAAATATCTAAATATTCAGAGGGGTCTTTTGAAGGGGGTCAATGCAGCTTAAAACTCCAACAAACATCACCTACTTGCTGTTAGCGTTGCGATAATATTTAAACCCTGTTTAATGATGGGCTAAAAAAAGAAAGAAGAAACTAGCAAACAACGTAACAACTGCTCTGAGAATTTGCCATGACTGGTTGCCATGGCGATTCCCTCCTTTAGGCTCAAGCAAACCGTCACTGTACAAAAACTGTAAGTCATATTTTAATATTTTTAAATAGTGAGGGTCAGAACCGTCTGACCCTCACTATTTAACAACAAACTGTTTGTAATTAACATACATAATGCGTTTTTCTTAGTGATGCGTTTCCTGAAATAAATGGGGTTTTCAATCATATTCTAATTTATTACATTTTGGCTCTGACGTGAACCCATAGGCTTCATCGCCGTCTCTTGTGTTTGTTTTGTAGTTGAGGAGCATCCGCACGTCGCTGTGGAGGAGTCGGATCTCACTCGCTGTTTGGAGGATGTCTACAAGGTGCAACAATCTGAAAAAAAATCATGTTTTTTTGTAATTTTTCTGAGACAAAGTGAACTGAAACAAGTTGTAACTGACAAAGAGATCCATAAGATCCACTTTAAGCCTCGTTCTTAGAAAATTTACCCTGAATTAGGACTGGACAATAATCAGCAAATATCAATATGGTGATAGAGAAATTATCAATAATACATGTGTTGGAATATTCAATATATATATGTAATACTGAAGTCCGATCCAGAACTGCACAGCATTCAACCTCTCACTGCGAGTTAAGCCAGGTTGGTAACATCAACTAACTCACTCAATCTCTGGTTACCTAGCAACAGCCTGCTGGGTAAGAAACAGTTTCAAGTTCAAACTTTGGTTACCTTAACACCTTCAGGTTTTATTTTGTTAGCGGCGTTGTTCTACCGCAGGAGCACGGCCTCGGATGGCAAGTAAAAGAATAGTCTAGTTTTGCCCTCCAGCATTGTGCGGATTTCCAAATGTAAACAATAACATACAACCTGTCTACAAAAAAATTTGGTTTTTTTTGTAGACAGGACATAGGAGTCCTTTGTGGTAGTCGGAAATTACAATTTCCCTGAGGGAAAATGCCAAAGGGAAAATAAAGTATCTCATCTATATGCAGTGTTAGGTGTGACTATTGATGCTTCAGGGTGACATTGTTGACATTTTTTCTTTGTGGGTCAGATCTGGGTCGTTGGAAACAGTCCGTCTCCGATTCTCCTCGCGGAACTCCGAGACGTTCTTCCCGTCATCTTCACGCTTTTCTGCTTCACCAAACAGAGCGTCTCCCATCTGCGGTGAGTTTTAACTGGAAATCTTCTCTGCTGTGTCTCAGCAGCGAAAGTAGAAATGAATCGAATGTCTTCTCTGTGCACCACAGCGCCCCCTGTCAGGAGATCCTGCTCTGGTTCCTGAAGCATTCGGAGACATCTGCAGCTCTGTCGTTGCTCAGGCAGCTGTCCGGCCTGAGGGAGCGCAGGAACGATGTGGCGGCGGCGTTCCACTTCACGGCGGGCGGCGACGGCAGCGTCAGGCTCGTCTGCAGACAGACCTGCAGGTGGCGATGCAGAGCTGAGTTGTAGTCATCTGAGCGGTCTCTAGCTGTCAACGTGACTCAGAGTTTCTGCTGTTACCGTAGCGATGAGGATGAGGAGCTGTACGAGAAGCTGTCCGGGGAGCAGTGGAGGCTGGAGTGTCTGGTGCAGCTGCTGGCCCAACTCAGCGACTCCGACCTGGCTGGGGATTTCTTCCTGGACCTGCTACAGGTACCAAAAGGACCGCCATCACGGAAAATCATGCAGACCGCAGAGTAAACAAAAGAGAAGAAACTCTCCAGCATACAGCAAAGGACTAAGGCCAATGGAATTTAATCTCAGAATTATGCCTCTTTTACAGAATTACAGAAAAAGCCCTTTTTCCGGTTCTGTTTAGAAATATAAACACTCGTTAAGATGTGATCAGGAAAAGTTAAGATGTGATCAGGAAACACTGAAGCGTTTTTCCTGATCACATCTCGTTATGCAAAAATGTTTTGTCTGTTGCAGGAGCTGACCGGTTGGGCAGCTGCTCTAGATGAAGAGCTGAAGGATGAAGAGGAGGTGGATGTGGCGGCCATGACGCTTCTGGAGGTGGAGCAGCAGCTGCTGGGTGGAGCTGAGAGGCGAGCAGAGAAGCTAACTCTGCTTCAAGCGCTGGCTGTGATGGTGGAGAGTCTGGAGCAGGAGCAGCTGCTGAGGAAAACCTCGCAGGTCAGAGGATGGAGAGAAAGAGAAGGAGGGAAAAATAACAATGGATGAATGGAGAAAAAAGATGGTTGAATAGAACTTTTACCAAGATGCATCTGTTCTGGTTGCAGGTTGTGGACTTCATGGTGTCCCTGCTCCAGAGGGCCTGCATTGGGCTGGATGGGACCTCGGCGCCAGGTGTTGGGAACCCGGTGGAGAGCCAGACGCTGAGCTTGGCAATGGGCCTGGTGGCGACGCTCCTGTCCGCACCTCAGGTACAAAATCCCTCAAACCGCTCATGGAATTAATCAATTTACGCTTAAGTACCAATAAATGGTTTATTAGATTAAAATTAGCTCCAATCGATGAACTAATAACGGCCGCTTAGACCTTATTTCAGTGTCGTAGTTTGGCCGCCAAGCAGCAGAGGGCGCCGCTGGTCATCCTTAACAGAACCAAAAACAAAGATGGCGGAGATCTCGCAGAACGAGATGGAGAAACGTCCCAAACAGGGTCCGCTGTTGTGGGGTGGAAAAAGCGCTTTTTCCGGTTCTGTTTAGAAATATAAACACTCGCCAAGCTTTTGAAGTTAAGTTTCGTGTTATTAACGCTCATTCAGCCGAGCCGCGTCAAATTTTCAACCAAAGATGAGTGCTGTGCTGCGAAGGTGAGAATGACGACAGAAAGCGGATCGCCGAAAAATTGTAACATGATAGAAAACAAATTTTAGGCCTATAGTGAGTTAATTCACTTGGTGGATAAAAGTTTTAGCATTCTCCCCAAATTAACTACAGACGGTGCTTCTGTAGGAATATCTTTCTTTTAATTAAAGATTACGTTTTCGTCTTTTATTCTTATTTTCAGGAACCTAAAGTTTCTGTTATGTTGAATTCTCTAAATATCGTTTAATATTTAGTTAAACGCTTCTGTTTAGTCAGTCGGTATTAAACGCAGCTGATAAAATGACTTTAAAATATAATTACTGTTTGTATTTCTTTTTAATATTATAATTATGATGTTTGGTGTGTTTTGATGATGACACTTGAAAAAATATGTAATTTTTATTACTGGTTACTCACAATTGGAGACTGTATAATGTTTTTATGACGTGAAGCATAGATCTGTCACAATAAGCAATAAATCAATTAATTGTATGACGAATTAAAACAAACTGATCGGTATATTAATGAAAAATAATTGCTATTTATGTCTTTTGACTGTCAGCCCTCAGAAGACGCAGGTTTTTAAGAAAATAGCCGCTTACAACTTAATCGTTAAGATCGATCGACTTTGGACCAACTCATTAATCAATAACATGCATTTCTTATCAGCAGCTGATTAGTTTTCTGGTTGTTTTTTTCCTAACCTTGCCTCGTCAGGTCAGCGCTGAGGATTATTCCTGCATGTCGAAGTTGCTCCGGCCGCTGGAGACGCTGTCCCAGCGGCATCCCGATGTCCTCATCCAGGAGCTGGCGTCCAACCTCAGAGCCGTCATCGCCACTCACGGCGCCTGCCGGCCTGAAGACCTCGCTGATGCTGCTCGTTGCCGGGGCAACCCCGACGAAACGACAAAGAACAGCAAAGCAAAGAGTGGAGGGAGAAGCCAGCAGACGCCAGTCGGCAGGTTTCCAAAGCGTCCCAGTCCGTCATCCAGCTGTGGCGATCCTGATCCAAGTAACAAACCGCTCTCTGATTGGCTGCTGGAGGCATGCGACCCAGACGTGCCCACCCGAGCGGTCGCCCTGAGGGTCGTGACCCGGATGGTGCAGCGCAGACACCCAGAGGCCGTCCAGGCTCAGGAGAAAGTCCTCACGGTTCGTAGACTACTGACGAATTATTTCCTAACGTTTCTTCTTCTTGTTGAGGTAGGGACGGGCGATATGGCATAAAAATAATCTAAAATCTTTAACGCATTAATATTACATGATGCGGATCAACCGCATTTTGACCTAAAAGCCTCTCTCCTCTGGAGGGACACCAGGGTTTCAGCAGCGCGTTACATGGTCCTGTACTGCGGTCTACATTGTAGAGTCACAGCACGCGAGTGAGGAGTCAAACTGGTGAGCTCAGCTGCAAATTTCACTTTAAAAACACAGAGAAGAACGTTTCGATAAAAACTGCGACTGTGACTTTTCCTCCCACCGAATCACAGCCAGGTAGAACGTTTTACGTTTGAAACAAAATGACTTTCTGAATATGAAAACCTGGAAAACTGAGATATTCAGTTTGAGACAATAAAACCTTATTTTTAAAATAATTCTAACGAACCTTTGTTGAGTTTTGGATTTGAATCCAGGAATTTTCCAGGTTGTAATTCCTAGAATCAGGAGTTCTTGTTTGCTTTGTGATCCGAACGCGAGTATCGGCAGGTTTCCCGTTTCATCCTCGTCTCCTGGGACATTCATAATGGATGAGGCAGTCTTCCTCAGTGGGACGCCGCTGTCCTCCTGGGGGCTTGTTAAGGAAAAGATGCCCCTTATTTAGGGATTCCCTTTAGCTCCAGGCCCCTGCTGATGCTGCAGAAACCCCCGGTATTGATTTTCCTCTCCGGTTTGGTTCTCCTCGGATCAATCATCTGTTTTATTCTCTCTGATGTTTGTTGACTGGCTGATCCTCGGTCTGGATCTCCATAATTCCCCGTCTCTCTGTGTCCTGTCCAGCTCTTCCTGGAGAACCTGGAACATGAAGACTCGTTCGTCTACCTGTCGGCCATCCAAGGTAACGCCTCCGCTCTCATGTTTATTTTATATCTCTCTGTATTTGGAGTAATTTTAAGGTTACTTCATCTAGCTGTTGGCTTTGTCTAGCTCCTGGCTTTCTGACTTCATCTTGCTGTTAGCTTCCTTTTAACTAGCTGTTAGCTTCATGTTAGCTTAAGCTTGCTGTTAGCTTCCTTTTAACTCACAGCTTACTGTTAACTTTTTTTTAGCTTCAGCTACCTGTTATCTTCACGTTACCTTCAGCTTGCTGTTAGCTTTGTTATAGCTTGAAGCTTGCTGTTGACTTCCTCTTAGCTTTAGCTAGCTGTTAGCATCATATTAGCTTAAGCTTGCTGTTAGCTTCCTTTTAACTAGCTGTTAGCTTCATGTTAGCTTAAGCTTGCTGTTAGCTTCCTTTTAACTAGCTGTTAGCTTCATGTTAGCTTAAGCTTGCTGTTAGCTTCCTTTTAACTAGCTGTTAGCTTCATGTTAGCTTAAGCTTGCTGTTAGCTTCCTTTTAACTAGCTGTTAGCTTCAGCTTCCTCTTAGCTCACAATGATAACAGAGACTGAGTCCGAACTGCTTCAGGTCTGGCCGTTCTGGCTGATTCCTACCCGGGTCAAATCCTGGAGAGGCTCCTCCAGGATTTCCAGCGCGGCCCGTCGCTCCCTTCGTCCAAGCAGGAGCGCTCCCTGGAGACCCGGCTGAAGGTCGGGGAGGTTCTGATGCGGGCCAGCAGAGCGATGGGTGAGTATCAGACAGAGTCCGTGTGGCTCGCTTGTTTCAGTCCATTAATGAGACATTAGCTGGCTTTACATTAACATTGGAATTTACTTAAGGGATACACCAATTTAAATAAACCATTTTGATAAAAAGTTTTTGCGCTGAGGTGGTTTTTCAGCCGCATCCAAACAGTTTTATTTAGTAAAACTGAAATGGAAACACATTTTTCACATCACACCAACAGCCGAATGTTACTACTGACGAGAAACAACGAAGAAGATGACAGGAAGTGGTCCAGTTCATCGTACAGCAGTAAAACCAGCAGAGCAAACCTGATGCAGCTCAACTGGGGTTGCTAGATAACTGCATAGTTCCCAATGAATGTGACTCGATAATTGAGAGGTTTTTGAAATATTTTTGGTGTCATTTTCCAAACACCAAAAAATATTAACTAATGGCTGGAAAACAGCTGCTATTGTTTTTTATTTTTTTAAGTGCTTGAGCTGTTTTTAGAGGCAGTAGAGACACAAATAGAAGAACAAAAATGTGCAAAATGTTAATTTGGGCCCCCTTTAATGTGAATAGACCTGTTACAATAACAAATTTTGCTGCAGGGTAAATTGTCCCAGAAGTTGAGACAGTTTTCAAGTAATATAAAGGTAATGGCACAATAGTAATAATAATACTAATAATAAAAGAACACTTTCTTTCTAATGAACATTTAACACTGGAACTGGAAGATATTCTAAATATCCAAAATAAATAAACAAATCAACAGAAACAACAAATAAAATTATAAAGTCTCTGTAAACAAAATTGACCTTCACAAAAAGAGCTTGTTGAGACCAAAGCGCCAGACTGAAGACTTCGGTCATCCAGTTTTTGGCAGAAAGAGGGAAAGAAGAAATGATAAGTAATGCAAATGGAAATTATCAAGCTCATTTTAATTATCATGTGATTAATTGATTTATTGTTTTTTTGCATATGGCCCTCGCCAAAACCATGTTGAAATTATTATCCAGTTTGAAGCAGGTTTGCTCCGCCGCTGGCTGCGGAACCAGCTGTGTTCGTGGGCGACACAAAGCACAGAGTCGCCTGCAGCTGCTTCAGCCAAGCAGCTCCGAGGCGTCCAACTGACCGACGGAAACACAAACACAGCACTGACCCTTCATTACAGCGGCATCGATGCCCAAACCCAACCACAAATTCACTTCATAACATTTTCGATGCAGAACTCCTTACAGAGGACTCTGCAAGTTTCTCTGCCAGAAACTAGGAACAAGCCAGAAACGGAAAACTAGGCTCTGAACGTCCAGTCGGTTAAGAAAACCTAATTAAAAAAGTCACAGCTTGGCCAAAAAGACGCATTTTGGCCGGTTGGGATGTTGGAGTCAAACGCAGCAGCTGTCCGAGAGGCAAACTGAAGCTCCTTCCAGCCTCCAGGCAGGGATGTAAACACCCTGATTGTCCCAGGAAAGTGGCACGATGGGAATCTGGCACACAGAACCACAGCTGAGTCAGAAAAATACATAAATGAACGTAGCGAAGCACAGCATCTCCTCTGACTGAAGAGAAATTGAAGCTTCTGCTGGTGCTTGTGAGGTGATTACTGTGCAGGAAAAATGCACAAAAATGCAAGATCGAATGTCGACATGTTTGGTTGAAATGTAGATAAACCAGGAAAAGTCTGCAGATGAAGCTGCTTTTTTTTGTAAGTTTGCATCTGACGCTTCAACTCTCATCTTTTAAGCCTTTTATGAATCTGGAACGTAAAAGTCTACATCATGACAGAGCTTGTTAATCCATGCTTCAGAATAGGGCTGGACAATAAAACTATATATATGGCAATATTAATAGTGATTAATATCAATAGATAAAACATAATTAATGTTCAATAATGTAGGCAGAGGAAAGACTTAAGCCGTTCAACCTCTCACGGCTGTATTAGCTGGTGGAATCAACTAATTCACCCACTCTTTGGTTACCTAGCAACTCACTCATTCCTTGGTTACCTAGCAACAACCTTTGGAGTAACTTGCGCAGCAGCAGTTTAAAGTTCTGCTGCTATTCTTCATAACTGCTTGAATATAAAAAACAGCAGCATGAAGTGAAAACTGTGAATACAACAGATGATGTCACACCACCAGTTTATATTTATATATAATATAATATATTTATAACAAACGTCTCAATTTTTGACGTTTACTCGTTTGAAATGCTTTTGTCATAATACGTTTTTCAGCCACATTGTTCAGCCCTCCTTCAAAACACAGCGACAATTTAAACGACTTATGTCTGTCATACTCATCAAATTAAACTAAATTATGCCTTCATAAATCGCTACAGCATATAAAAAAAAAAAACTCAAAAGAAAGAAAACAATCCAAAACCAAATCGGATACAACGTTTGAAGTATTTTATGGGATCTGGTTTGAAAAAGCCTCGGCCTGCGCGGCGTGTGTTCTTCCTCCAGGGGAACTGGCGCCGCACCTCGGCCGCCCTCTGCTGAGCGTCTTCCTGCAGGGAGCCAGAGATCCGGACCACAGTGTCCGGGCCAGCAGCCTGTCCAACCTGGGGGAGCTCTGCCAGAGACTGGACTACTCTCTGGGCCCACTGGCACAAGAGGTGAGAACACCCTTGAAGAATTTATGTATTTCACATTTTAATCATGCTTTTCCAATATTCTAATAAAAACCTGCTTTATTTTCTGTATTTGTCCAAGATTAGCAGGTTTTATAGTGCATTTGTAGCTTAGTCTGACTAAATCTCTCAGGTTATATTTCAGTCATTTTCAGAGAGATTGGAGTGACTTTTTTAAGTTTTTTATGTTATTGTTTACATCGGGAAATTTTGCGAAGGCAAAAAGACGATTCTTCTCCTCGCCATCCGTAGCCGCGCTGCCGCGGGAGAACGGTTCCGGTTCCGGTAACTAAATGAAACCTTCTGAATTCAGAGCGGTGCGCCACAGCGAAGGGAACATAACCCAGAAAAACCGTCAAAGAACAACTCAAATCCCCCACTTTCCGTGTCGCCTAGCTACACGCGGACTCGCTGCCATAGCAACAAACAGCTCCGCTATATGTATGAGGATCCAACACCATCTTACGTGGGTCAGTGCACCGATTGCAGCTTTCTCCCAGATCATAGATTATCAATCTATAAAAAGTTTGACCTGCCGATTTCGATTTTAGCCATTTTTTATTTTTTTTTTTTATTGAAATGTGGCTAAATAGAGGAAGAAAGTCTTTGAGTTGGTAACGGTGAGGTCACTATTGATAACTACAAGCGTTCATGACCTGACGGGCCGGTCTATCAGTCAAACCTCTCACTGCAGAGCAGAGGAGGAAAGTGGCTGATTTTTAGACCTTCACTGAAGTTGAAAAGATCAGAGGATGAAATCGGCTTCACGTAAATATCGACCGATCACCGATCTCCCAAAATTGAGGAAATCGGCGCAAAATTGGCTCGATTTTGTGTTGGTAGTAAAAATATTGTAGAGGTAGTAAAAGAGGAAGTAAAAAGTGGTAAATTAAACTCATGAAGTAACTCGCTTTGTGTTAATAATTCCTCTATTGATAAAACAAATACTAGTTCCATTGGCAGATTATTTCATTTATAACATGGGAAAATGTCTTGTCATAAGTGAACTTCTCTGCTAGTGGAAGTAGCCTTTTTAAGTCAATATTAAGTAATTATTTATTTAAAACAATCTCTGAATCTTGCTGAAAAGTTACTTGTAAGTTAGTTTTGTCTTATTTCAAGTGTAATAAGGTATTTGCACTAGAAACTAGACAAAAATACTTGGTAAGATTTTGTGTTTCTGCATTAAGATGAAAGAATAATAACTTACTGGGATTTTTTTTTTAAAGATATTTGTATTTTTTTCAGTGCAGAT
The DNA here is from genome assembly GCA_903067095.1 of Girardinus metallicus. Taxonomy (NCBI): domain Eukaryota; kingdom Metazoa; phylum Chordata; class Actinopteri; order Cyprinodontiformes; family Poeciliidae; genus Girardinus; species Girardinus metallicus. Next base: position 18,083 of record CAEGAE010001335.1, read on the forward strand.
TTTTTTGCTCGAGACCCCAAGCATGTTGAGTTGTGACCAAAGTGGGGTCCTCACCCCAACCTTTGGAAACACTGAGGTAAAGGTTGTGTCCTTCTGAGGAAATATCCGCTGCTGCAGATTAGAAGTTATTGAGATATAAAAATAGTTTTCAAACAAACTGTGAGGCTCGACTGCCTCTGCTGAGGTCAGCGGCTCCGACGACGACGGCGCGCCGCCTTCGCTGAATGAGCTTCAGTGTCAGCTGGATGAACAGGACGCTTATTCACAAACCTGTGATCTTTTTCACACTGACAACGCCATGTGCACTAGGAGTTTATATTCTGATACTTTCAGTTTTAGTTTGATTATTTCTTTTTATAGAGTCTGAAACATTCAGAAACCTCTCAATTTAAATCACTTTCATGCTTAAATCTCCATCCGTATTTTCAGTTCATACACCAAGACAAATATTAATGTCTACAAGTACATCTTAAAAAAATGAAAGTGCCATAAAGGGAGTTAAATATTCTCGGACCGTAAATCTCTACTGCAATCATGGCTCACAGATGACGCAAATCCAAATTTAATTGTCTCAAAAGATGTGAAGAATGTCTCAAAGTTTTAGCTTAAACTGCTACAATAAGTAATAAATGGACTGAACTTATATAGCGCTTTTTCCGATCATTTCTGACCACTCAAAGCGCTTTACACTATAGTCATTCACCCATTCGCTCACACAAACGCTCACACATTCATACACCGAT
>CAEGAE010001337.1:0-20910 GCA_903067095.1 Girardinus metallicus
TATATATGAGAGAAGTTCACAAAGGTGAAATGATGTTGCCTTTGACTCCAGGAGGACATGTATGCAACATCTGGGGTAAAAAATGTTAACTGGGTTAAGTATGTTGCCAGAGGCCACATCAGCAGTCTGTCCTACTTGAGGAAAGCGGCTGCCGTGGTCAACCAGCAGCACTTCCATAGTGTTTGAGCAGAACCCAGCCTGAACCCAGCAGCGGCGTCACATCAAAAAAAAAATGATGGAGATCTGAATAACAATGTTGGCTTCCTAAAAAAAAAGCCTGCAACGTGGCAACGCTCATGGATTAACTCTCCATTTTCCAGTCTTGCAGTCACAACTGAAACCTGAAACCTTAGAGCCAACAATTTTTTTTCAAATGTTTGTCAGTAAAATTAAGAATTTTATCACAGTTTACATTTTAATCTTATACTTATCATCAGCATAAATAATCAGTTTGGTTCATCGGCGTATTCATACAGGGCAAATGACGGCTTCAGTCTGGTCAAATTCACAGCAAAATGAGCAGGTCCAAAATAACATCAATTCAGTTCAAATTCAAAGATATATTAATGATCCAAAAGGCAATTAAATGATGTCGTAACTCCTGTCATTCAAGTGTCTAAAAGAGTCACTGTGCAAGTCGCAGGATAAGGTAGACATGTGTGTGCCTTGTAACTCCGTCCTTATAAGGCCAGGAGTTCTACTACTGGACCTTGACCAACAGTTGCATCTAGTATTTAGACCTGCTAGATGCAATAAAGAGCACTGACATTTACTTTGTCCTCGTTTAAAAATTAAAAAAATCAAATTCTGGCACATTGTCACAGATTCTCAGGGTGGATCAAAAATCTGCTGTGCAATTCCTCATCCAGAGCGAGGGTTAAAACCGTCAAAAGAAACAACTCCGCTCAAACGGGACGAAATCTCCAGCAGAGCCAGGCTGATGATGAGCCAGACTGGGAGGCCGAACCCCGACACAAGAAGGAGTAGAATTCTACTGGGCCGATCACCGAACAGATGGAGAAGTCGTAAAAGATGACGTCGATTTTCTGCGCTGTTTTGGAATTGTAGTCTCCCTGTGGTTTTAACAATGGCAGTGGAGTAAGTGAATGAAGTCATCCAGTCCGTGTCGACCACGTTTCCAAATATTGATTTAACATTAACAGCCTCCTCGGCTCTTCTCTCGTCGTAGAGCAGGACGGTTGTTTCCAGTGCAGGCAATTTCCAGTAAGCATCGTAGCATCGATCTGGCGCATTGTATACGTCACGAACAAACGTAAAAACAGACGTTGGGTAAAATTTAAAACATGAACACAGTTCATGCCTCCAGAAAGCAACCTTTTCTCAGTAGCCAATATTCCAGACCCTCTGGATGAAGCAAAGCAAAGTGTAGAACAATCAGCTGGTTCTTACCTAGGAACATATTTCCTTCAAAATTTACCTTCCAGGTGTGACATGTGTTTTTCTCTCCACACCAGATAAAGAGTCTGCAAAGGCACAACACATCATTGTACTCTACACTAAAATGTGAGGTATAAGGTAGACATGTGTGTGTGTGTGTTTATTGTGTGAGCACATCCTCCTTCAAAAGGTATTGGGATGATTTTAAAAAGAAAACCAACAGACCAAGTAGAGCAGACATCCACACATCAGGACAAGTGGCAGTGAAAATAGAAAGGAACAGGAGTAAATGTTACTGAGCAAACCACGAGGAACAGAAGAAACGGTTTTATTTCAGAACAACATAAAATAAACAGAGGAACACAAAGAGACACAGTTCTGGTCTGGGGATAGGTGGATGAAAGAGACTCACTGGTGGAACAAAACCCTGACGTTTACGGTATGTTGCGTGATGCGAGTCGGCGTGTGAGATAAAGGACCAAATGTTTCATCAGTCATTAATAACTGAATTCATTTTTACTATATTTGAAAATTTTTGTTTTTAAGTCAAACAAATTCTTGTGATTAATCTTATTCAAGTATGTGGATGAAGCCTTTATACATCAGCCACTTCTATACGTGGACAAAGTCCAAAGTGTTGGCTTTGTAGAGTCACTATAATAAAGCACCTCTCCATCTTGGGATTCTATCTTAATAAGGTGTTATGACAGCATTTTTAATTAACTGTAAGTTCTAGAAATTAGCATCTATGTAAATCATTACATTCTAGACAAAGTCTCACTGCTACAAAATGTGGGTTAAATGTTTCAGGAAGTATTGCTAATCAATCTTTGCGTAACATTAACAGACATATCATAAATAATTAACCTCCCATGTGTGTTATTACCTCCACTTTCCCCTAAAAGATCCATGTCAACTCCCATGTCCACTACACAGAGAAGGGACAAAACAAAGTGGGGTCGTATTTCAGCCTAATCCTCGGCACCCCGCGCAACCTCCAGGGACAGTCGGATGGAGGACATGAAGAGAAGAAGAACCAGTGGGTGCGGGGTGAATGCACGGTTGCCAGGCGATAAATGTGTGTATCTGGATGTCATGCTTGGAAGAGCCGTAGCTTACTGTTGCAGAATGACCTAGTTTTGATCAAAAGCAAGAGCAAGTGTGAGCAGAAAATTAGGGAACATGAGGGAAACATGGAGATGCAGCTGAGAGGCGAACCGTTTCAGTCGATGTATTCTCCAGAAACAGCAGGAAAAGAGAGCAGGAAACACAAACAAACATAGAAACAAAAATCATCCTGCAGATCTTCTAAGGAACATAAAGGAGCTGTTCATCTCACCCCCACTTGTCAATCAACTTCAGATGATTACAGGGGCATAGTTCCCCCTAAAAGTCAGTTTTTATGGGGGGTAGAAGAGGGGAGTGAATATTTGTAGAAGAAATCAAAGACAGTTGACAGACGCCACGCTTCAAACTCCACTCTGATTGCACTGCATGTACCAGAGGGAAACTGATGAACTCGGCTAGACATAAAGTAACCAGGCTGGTCAGAGGATAGTTCTTTTACTGTCCTGATTTTACAGGATGGCACTTTATTAAGGAGAGCAGGTGATCTACATGAAATAGGCTTCAGTCATCCTAGTGTAATCTCCTCCATGTCATATTGGGTAGTTAAGAAAGTCATAAGTACAGAAAGTATGACTTCAATTATAAAAAAAAAGAACAAATGGAAACTGACAGTGAGAACATGGAGGTAAAACACAGGGATCAACAGAGACAAACAGATCGCAACAAAAACAGTCAGAGGAGAATGATGAAACCAAAATACTGGATATGCACTGAGGAAGGAGCTAATCGGAAGAGGACAGGGGACAGCCGAGGGAAATTAGGAGATGGAAAACATCTGGGCAGGGAAGCAGGCTGACAGGCTGAGGAAGGGAGAAAGAAACCAAGTGGAAACACGGGGACACCATAGATAATATTGAAAAAAAATTCCATTCAAATTAATATTTTAGGTTCATAAGCTACTGGATTTGAGAATCCCTGCTTTAGACTGTAGCCTCTGTGATACAACCTAAGAAAGAAAAGATAAAAAGAAAAAAAACAGAAAAAAAATAGAAGAGAAAAGGTAAGCTAAGATCAGATAAGATAAGATAAGATAAGATAAGATAAGATAAGATAAGATAAGATAAGATGACTCATATCAGCAGTCATGTTTCCATCAGTGTTTTTTTTTTCATGTACATTTTGAAGTATCGCATTGGAAAAGGCTGATGGAAACAGCAAAATTCAAAACAACTTCCTCAATTTCACATTATCGTGTTCATGTTCCCATTGGGTGGCTTTCAGCTTTTCCAAAAAAAAAAAAAAAAAAAAGAAATTAATGCACTAAAGTCCAAACCTCCCGTTCGCAGAAGAAGGACTCTGAGATGTGTGGTCCATGCTAGTTGGCAACTTCTACTTCCTGTTTTTTACTCCCATATGTCACTGGCATTATGCTTCGTGTAGCCTGGCTGATTCGCTTTAAATCAGTAAAACACCTCACTCGCATTGTCTTTTTCTTTATTTCTGACATTTTGAAAGTTTCCTCGGAAGTCTCAATACAGTTGGATGGAAAGATAGCGAGTGTGTGGCCACTTCACATTCCAAGTTAAGAAACAAAAACAACACCAATTGACAGAATAAATCTATTAAAAGACCTTGAGATGGAATGCAAGGTCCAGCTTAACACTGTATATCTTTCGTATATCTATTCGGTCTATAGTGTGAGACATACTGAAACATCTTTGTTTACAATTATCCAGCTTCTTCTTTGCCTCTCCTAGGCACTGACTGCTCATATGAATACTGATCTGTACACCAAACAACCTTCGCTGCAGTTTAAACCAAACATCTTAGCCTTGATCTTATAATTAATGTTTCACTGGCCTGATTTTGCAGTGTCTGCTCCATTCTGCTGCCCTATCCCTCGACGGTGTGGGTGGGAGGCAATGACTGAGTTTGACTATTATGTCTGCAAATAATAGAAGAAGTCTATTGCTCCTTTACAACTCAAGGTTAACAGAGTCACAGTCAATGGATGATTTATAGAGATTGTTGTTCACCTCTCAGTTTTATTATTTTTCAATAGACACTTTTATGATGGACTCCTTCAGTGTCAATGGACATGATTTAGTTGAACAGCACCACTGTCTCCATGCACAAAACAAACAGCTGACGGTTCTGGGCAGATGGGTTATGGGGATATAGGTGTCAGGTTGCCATGTTTTGTTGATTTACTTTTATGACCCAAATATGTGACTGACGATCAATGCAGCGGCTGGGGAAAGGAGAATTAGAGGAGAATTTAATGATGTTTAATGGCTTCAGTTGGGCAAGTAAAGAGAAGTTTATTTTTCTTACTTTGTAGCAGAGATGCAGCCAGCATGAAAGAGAGGATGAGGAGATGTCACAAAAGACACATGGAAAGACAAGTGGAACATGGGATAGAGCTGCATGATAGGAGGAAGCCCCAAACAGATGGCTGGTTAGGTTGATGGACACATAGATCCATTGGAGACGTGGGCCCTATGGAGACGTTGGCTCATTGGAGACAAAGGTCCATTGGAGACATAGGTCCATTGGAGACATAGGTCCATTGGAGACAAAGGTCCATTGGAGACATAGGTCTATTGGGGACATAGGTCCATTGGAGACATAGGTCCATTGGAGACAAAGGTCCATTGGAGACACAGGTCTATTGGAGACAAAGGTCCATTGGAGACATAGGTCCATTGGAGACAAAGGTCCATTGGAGACATAGGTCTATTGGGGACATAGGTCCATTGGAGACATAGGTCCATTGGAGACAAAGGTCCATTGGAGACACAGGTCTATTGGAGACAAAGGTCCATTGGAGACATAGGTCCATTGGAGACAAAGGTCCATTGGAGACATAGGTCTATTGGGGACATAGGTCCATTGGAGACGTGGGCCCTTTGGAGACATTGGCTCATTGGAGACAAAGGTCCATTGGAGACATAGGTTTATTGGGGACATAGGTCCATTGGAGACGTGGGCCCTTTGGAGACATTGGCTCATTGGAGACAAAGGTCCATTGGAGACATAGGTTTATTGGGGACATAGGTCCATTGGAGACGTGGGCCCTTTGGAGACATTGGCTCATTGGAGACAAAGGTCCATTGGAGACATAGGTCCATTGGAGACAAAGGTCCATTGGAGACATAGGTTTATTGGGGACATAGGTCCATTGGAGACATGTTTATTGGAGACAAAGGTCCATTGGACAACTCTGGTGGGGATTAACTTGTATTTCGGTTGAGTGTTGAGAATGTTGTCTGACTAGGAACCGACTTGTGGGTCTGAGGAACGCTAAGATGTGGGGTCAAGTTGGGTTCTAGGTTTTAGAATCAAAGGCACAAGAAGACAGTTTGTATTTTCCTAAGAAGATAACATTAGGTGGGCCAGAATGTAGGAGAGTATCGGTGGTCTGTTTGTTCTGTGGTGTTGATGAGAGTATGAACTGGAGGTCAGCAGTTGGAAATAGAGATGGAAATAGACACACGTGTTAACGACACGATTACCTCATCTCATCAGACATGGGACAGGACGAGATTCCCATTCTCGGCCAGTTCATAAAGAAAAGCTACAACCTGTTGTTTGCTGACTGGACTTTCTTTATTCTCTGCTAGACTCATTGCTCCATCTATTATGCAATTCATTTTATCATTTTTGGTCCCGGCTTCCTTAACCTTGTGTTCTCTGCCACTCATTTTTTTCTCCTCTCATCCATCCACCCTGCAGGCCTCCATCATCCACTGTTGACAATGAAAGTGTACCACGAGCCCCGATAGCACATCTGGGTTTCTCTATGTGTTTCTCCTCCAACCATTCATCCTTATCACACCCACCATCCACACCCCTCACCCCCCCATACTTTCATCCCTCTTCTTTTTGCAGCTGTCTTTTTTCACCTCTCCCTCTTGCCCAGGCAACCCTGTGGTTGCCAGGGCTCCTTAGCAACAGCCCCACGAGGCAAAGGATGGATGAAGAAGGTAGGCGAGGAAACAAAGGCGTCAAAGGGAGGGGTAAGAAGGGGTGAAGATGAGGATGAGGAGAAGGTGGTAAGGGGGAGACTAAGCATAGCGGCAGAACGAGGCTAGAGATATGGATTAGCGATACAAAATTCATGGCATGTGAGATGTGATGTGTCTCACTCTTCAGTCAGGTCAAGAACTGCATAAAGTGTTTTTGATCATGCATGTGCTTACATTATGTACGGGATTTAGGAATTAATTCTATGGCGGACAACCTCTTCTCATTTATTTGAAACGCGTGTTTCTATTTCGCATTCGGACTCCAGATTTAAAAAACGCCTGATTGTAAAGTCAAACACAGGGTATGAAATTCAATCAGAATGCCATGTAAGCTCCCAAGTGACTTATTTTAAAGGGTGAATGAATAAACATGAACCTTGCATCCAAAAGAGACCTGGCATAAAAATGGCCTTTTTGTGCCGAAACACCAGAAAAAAAAATCATATTTTCAAGCTGTGCCCTTCATTCAGACTAGAGAAGTTTATGGTAAGAGAGGTGTAGACAAGGAAGTGAAGTCTGTGAAAGAAAATAAACCAGTGGTAACCAGCTCCTGTTCTTAAATTTGAGAAATCTCTTACAAAAGTTCAGTTCAAGCAAATTTCATCATGTGATCTCTAGTGCCAATATCACAAAATCAAAACATTGACAAGGGGTTTCTGCAGGCTTTAACAACTCAAATGTAAGATATTTTAAGACCACATTGGATTAAATTTAAGACCTGTATCATGACAGGGATGTACAATAAAAATCCAATGTTATGTATATATTTGTAAACATTGAAAATTATTGAGGAAGAAATGCCATTACTTGTGAGATTCTTATTTACTTAGTTATTTATTTAATTTCCTTTTTGCCAAAAACTCACGGAGACCCAGATCTCATTTCTGTGGGCAAAAAAATCTGCAACACTCGAGATTAATTACATCTTATCAAATTCTTACTTTTGTATTAGATATTAGCTCCTTATTAACTCCTTTTGATCTATTTTTCTATTCATCACAGCTGCTGTGGCTCTCTATTCTCTTTTGGTTGATGTTCTACTACTTTTTCTCTCTTCCTCCTCCCTTTGTAGTAACAACTTTGTTGAAATAAAATTCATCAAAAAGTCAGACTGGTGCTTGACCACCATGCTTAGTATCCACTAAGCTTCCACCGGTCAGAGTTTGTGTCTCACCAAATGCTGCTCCTAGGTCAGTGTTAGAAGACCTAGGAGCTAAAGCTAAAGCTGGGGAGCGTTAACCACTCCAGCATTTTAAAGCTGTGACATTTCCGTGGCTATTGACAGCAGCTTTGGGCTGCATTTGGCTCTCCAACAGCTTTAAACCCTACAATGCCAAACTTCTTAGCACAGAATGAATATAGAATCTCATGGAATGGCAACAGAAGTGAACCAGTGCTTGAAGACGAGGGCTGTCCAGCCAACCGGCAATAAATTTGCACTTATTGTCTAGCTAGCAAGCCACTATTTAGCGATAGACTCGACAAGTCGTAGAACTTGTCGAGTTCTACGACAAGTTCTACGACATTACTACCGTTACATTACTACCGTACATATACGGTAGTAATGTAAAATGAAGATATCTGCGTGTGACTCAAACTTTTGCCTGACAGCAATGTCCCACAAGAAAAAAACAAAACAAAAGAACATCAAATATAAGAGATTAAATAGTCCTGTCACATCAAAATTTAACATATTTAAGGCAAACATACAAACACCTTGTCTTTGCTGGTATTATTTAGGCTTATGTGTCATGCGTTACGCCTTTAGGGTAATGTTGTAATGACTCAGCCAAAGTGTCTCACAGAAGCGTGAGTTTGTGGAAGCACCCAGTTACCTTAGCTTTTCATTCCCAGGGCTTTAAATCCTGCTGTTGTGACTCGGAGGTGGAAACTCTTCAGAATTGTATCTTGAGCATTTGGAGAAGCGCTCTGCTATTTTTGTTGTTGCTTCTTGCACCTCGGTGGCATCTCACTGCAGAAAAATATCCAACACAAATACACAAAGGAGTTATGAAATATACGGTAGTAATGTAATATGAAAACTCTTGGGCCTGATTATATTCACTCATATGAAAACACATTTATTTCTGTGGAGATAAAAAAAAAAAACTTTACAAAGGCAATGCACTGGAATGAAGTAATTGTAAACATTCACTGTTTTTCATATTCAAGGAAAATCCACTCATAGTCATCATACTAAAATCACAGGTTAAAAAGACAAAAACTTCTATAGGATGCAAATAAACATTAGCATACAATATGTTTGTTGCTGCTTAAACAGTAAAATCGTTAGGTGTGTTAGAAGATCACCTAATGATTAGTCAAATACATGCCTGGGAAACAGAAGCAGCCATAAATGATCTCAAAGCTGCCTGCAGGGGGCAGCGTAACAGGAGAAACAGCTCAACTGCGTCTAAAGAGCTACGAGGAAATCTATTGCCAGGATACCACAAGATTTTTTCCCACAGATAGATTGGGGGCGAGTACGATGTTTTTAATGCTGCTGTTTGGAAACATATCAGCAGATTATATTTCCATAACATAACCTGTTATGGAAACAGGTGTGTGTGTGTGTGTGTACCGCATGAAGATTAAGCTGACAGAGCAGCTGAACAGGCGGCTCCACTGGAGGCCCGGATTGGTATCTTCTTATTTGTTGTCATCCTGAATATTAATTTGGTTGATAAGATCAATTTTCAGCAGGAAAACTTGTGTTCTGTAAATCTTTCTGTTCTCAGACTTTATTATAGTATTGAAATTTTTTGTAACCAATGCATGCTTTCAAAACCAACATGTTTGTGTTCCCCAGAGCGGAGGCAGCGTTTACAGCACGCTTCTGAACTCTGTCCTTTATGACGACAAATCTAACAGGAATGAGCTAAAAGGGATCATTATCCTTGGTCGTTTATTATAATAGTGGTTATTATAATAGGACTCAATGAAGTAACTGTAAACCGATTTGCAGGAGAGCAGCAACTAGCCAGCCACTTTGCTCAACATGGATTTATGGCACAAAACTGAAACCAGTTTCAACACAGAAAACAGACGGTCCAGTTTCAGCATCCCGAGGTGCGTCAGATATTGATCGGTACATTCACACTGTTCCCTTATGCTCACGTGAAATTTGGCAGCACAATTTCTGAGGGATTTCCAGCAAAACAAAACATGCAAGCAAGCTGAAAAACATGTTTTGTTTATGGTTAGTAATAAGAAAATTCACAATCTTTGTTCATTTTTTTTTTTGGCAAAAAATAGGTGGAATGAGACCTTTAACGGTAGAGGTTTAACTCAGAGTTGTGATACTTGTGATATTTATCAAAAGTAACATTAAAAGAAAAGGGAGGAGCTTAAGGCCACTGAAAAAAAGAAAAAAAAAAAACTCAGACTTTAATAATTCCGATTTTTTTTTTTTTCTGTGAATTTGTTCACTGGCCCTAATCGTCTTCTTCAAAAGGGGGGCCCTATTTGCAAATGAGAGCAATGTTACAAAAATGTCTTGTTTTAGCTTCTTCCCCTTGTTTACGTGTGTGCGGTTCTAAAAGCATGTCGACTGGGCCTCAGTTGGCAGCTCTGGATCGTCTCCCTGGAGGCTAAAACAATAAAAGCCATTCTGTGATTTCCTGGGCTGTCCTAAAGACACACACACACACACACACGCACACAAGCTTGTCATTCCCAATTTGTCTGCCATAATTGCACCATTACCAAATTTCATTTTCTACCTTCTTCTCTCAAAATAACATTATGTGCATTAACACATGTCTGCTCACCAATAGGGACACAGTTAATGGGAAACGCTCTCTCTGTTCATTCATTGTGTAGAATGATACGACACATCTCTTATCTCATCTTCCCTTCACGTTCAAAATCTCAGACTGCCTCGGGTCAATGTCAGATATTTAGTTTTTCATTCCCTCAACAAGCAAGTTTCATTTGAGGAAGACGGTGAACCTTTAAAAAGTTGCATTGTTCACTTTTTTTTTTTTCCTCAAATGAATTTAGCTGTGGATAGAAACCGTGGCTCGGTGGGTAAAGAAGTTGTCTTGGAATCTGACGGTTATGAGTTTGATCATATATTTCTCTGTTGCCACATGACGATATCTGGCTGGGAAAGGCATTGTGTGCATTCGTACCAGTAAATAACTGGATAAGTAATAAACAATGTACAACTCAAATACCAATGTCGATGTGCTGCATCAGATTACCTGCAGTCCCTTGGCAGGTTGCAAAAATGGATATAGGATACAATAATAAAGTAAAACAGGAAATGTAATGCTGCGTGTTGCTTTTTAATCACGTTGCACAGACAAACACACACCTACAGGTGCTGAAATTAGTGAAATTAGTGGAACAATGACTGACAATAACAGGATGTTTTGGCAACCCACCGGCGTCATAATAAATATGGATGTGATCATATTTTAAAGTTTAAAATTTAGGTGCCGATTCCTATTCTATCTATTAAAAACATGTAGATCAAGTCACTTAGATTAAAAAAAATTACTTCCTTTGGAAGAATTACATATTTTGGGTAAATTATTAATAAATGATTTAACTTGGTTATCAATTTCTTGGTCACTTTACATGTAAATAAGCAGAGACCCAGCAGGGCTGGTCAGTAGTTTAAGGAATCCTTTTTCGAGTGAGTGACACAACAGCCAATGGCAAGCTGAGCCTGGAGCCGAAACAATCAAGACGGTCACTCAGTGGAAGAAACTGCTGGAGCAAGTAACCGCTTAAATAGCTCATTTAGACTGAGGTCAGGGGGAAATTATGACACATACTGAGAAGAGCCACAAGCTTGAGCTGCTAGAGCTGGTCTTTAATTATGTACAGTAGGATCTCAGCCCTTCTGTTGGGATCTCAGGTTGTTTTATGGTTTGATTTGATTCTAATTTCATTATTAGTTTGTGTTAGTTTCTTATTTTGGTTAGAGCAGTCTTGTTCCTGTTTTTCTTTAGTTCAGTTCTTCCTTAGTGATTCTAGTTTATGATGTTTATCTCTTGTAGCTAGTTATTTTTACTTTCTCTCTCCTTCCTTCTCTCTCTTTCTCTTTTTCTCTCTCTGTTCAGTCTGCCTTCTGCTCTCTCCCCTCACACTAGCAACATGTTAGCTAATCAGCCCAGGTCCATTGTTTCAGCATTCAACCTCCCAGTACTTAAGCACCTCTTTCTCGGTCACTCCTCGCTAGTTCCTCCTGTTACTTCCCTGTTTTACCCCACGTACACCCCGTGTCTCCTCGTTGGCTTTTTTCATTGTGGTTTGCTCTTTGTTCTATTCTGGCTCCCCGTCGTTTTTGAAAGTGAACGTTTGTATTTTCATCATTTTCATTAAATCTTCAAAGTTCACTTGACGCCTATGGATCCACTATAACCGCCACACATCATGACACCAACTTCTGCACAACAAACTCCACATGTCAGAATGTTAAATTGTCCAACTTAATTTAGCTTCACTTCTTGCAGCAAAATCTATATAATGACACTGCCAACATGCTTTGTTTTAAGAGAAAGTATTAAAAGAAATATGACTAAAAAGTGTTGTCCGATGCTTAAAATATTCACACCTCTGGCAGATTTAGTGTATAATCTTTTCATTTGACCAAAATGTTTCTTCTAACTGAAGGTAACACAAATGTTCTGGAGCGGTTCAACCCTGTCTTGAATTTAATGTGAGAGCAAATCTGTGGGTGTAGCTAATGATCATAGGGTGATAAAGACTTTATAAAGACATTTTCTTATTTTTTAAGTGAAAACTAGCAAAATGTCACTCAGTAGTTAGAAAGAGGATACTGTGGCTACGCAAACATCTGTTATTCAGACATCCTTTAATTTAAATGTTGATATAAATTTATTGATTTTTTTTTTATATAAAACCAACAAAACCAGAGGATCAATTTTGGGGGGGAAAAAAATCAATGATTTTTTATTTCCACTGTGATTAAATGATGGCATTTTAGAAATTATTTACACCTTTCTCAATAATCAGCGGGATAATCTCAATATGGATGCAATTATTCAAAACCTTCACTGTTAATTATATTCCCAGAAGATCCTCAGAACTGACGCTTGGTTCCTGCTGCATGCACGCTTTCTGTCGTTTAAATATTCTGCCGATGAGGCTAATCCTCTGCTGGTTGGACACACACACACACACGCACACACACACATCTATCTTTGCAGGGACTTTCCATCGCTCTGACCCTATCCATAACCATTACCAGTATGACTAACCCGAAACTAGGGTCATACATACATTTCAATCGTAATTACCAAACAGTACAATATGCTCAATTGAATTATTCAAAGTAGATTAAAAAGTTTCCATCTAGGGAAGCCCAGCAGATAGCATCAAGTCTTTGACATGCAGCATTCACTCCTCCTGGACGAACACGTAGGAACAATTTCGTTGTGTCATTGACTTTGAAACCCAAGCATATGCATGTAGCGACTGTGGAGAAGAAAAACTCCCCTTCAATAGGAGGAAATCTCCAGCAGAACCAGAACTTGACTCAGAACTAGCAGCCATCTGCCACAACTGACTGGAGGTTAGAAAAGAACCCTGTTCCTCACACAGATGATGTGAAAGCAGACCTGGTACATCACTAGCATTTGTTCCAGCAGTGCCAGAGAATCAACAAAGCTGAGGTTTATGACTGTGATAAATGCTTTGTCACCATCCCAGGGTTCCCATAAACTTTGGTCTGGGAATAAATGTAAAGATTTGTGATTATCAGAAGAGTCAGGAGGTTTTAGGCTAAGATAGGATATCTCTTTCATGTTCAAAATCAAACCCATTAGACTGCTTCAGAGGATTTGAAGTGACTGCATGACAGAGGGGCTACTTTTTGTCCTAAAATGTCACAGTGCTACAACTTTGTATTCGTCGAAATTATTTACCCGAAGAAAGACTTCAACGTGTTTCCTTTTCCTACCACACAGGCATCGATTTGAGTGCAGTTCATTTGTGGGCTGATCACAGATGGATAATTTGTTCTGATCTTTTCCCTTTGGCCATGGAGAGAGGGGGTGGATGGAGGCAGAGGAAGGGGGATGGGACGCTCATGTCTGAGACCTCTTGCTATTAAATATTTGCTGTGAAAGCGTCGTCACTGTCCATTAGCGTTTCCCTCTCTCTCTTTCAGTTTTCTGGGTGCATTAACCTCCTCTCCACAATGCTCCCAAACAAAGGAAGGACTGTATTTCGCAATGAGAATGTTTGCAGGCGTGTGTATGCGTGTGTGTGTATTCAGTTTTCTGCCATTTCCACAGAATATCCACCTTGTTGAAACACTTAGCAAACACCTGTCTACATCACAACACTACCGCGTACACCTGACCCAGTGACACAAAACACACCGTGCGCATTCATGTCGTAATCCTCCCACAGACGAATGAAGCCTCTCAGAATACACACACTCACACACTTCCTAGTGTGCATTTTTAAGTACAGGGTTCCTGATAACTTCAGCTCTCATTTGAACACCAAACATTTCTGGCCTCAAATTGAACCACAGTGCAGAATCAGCACCACCTGAATGGTCCGATACGGATCATGAACCGACTTCGGTATCAGTGTTAGAAGAACGACATGCAGCCACTGATAGTGCTGCTGACTAAGCTATTATACCACACACACTCAGACACGCAGACAGACTGCACTCTCTTGAACTGTTTAAGTGCTTCAGCTCATTTCTCACAGAAACGTCTTTGTACATTTAGGAAACTGGTCCTTGAAATATTTTACCTTAAACTCCAAAGTACCAAAAAAGTTCAATTTCAGGTCTGAAACATTTCAGGCAACACATGCAACCTCTACATGGTGACCAAAAGGAGAGAAAGTACTTAGTTTTCCAACTATGCTGATGACACACCTCTCTGTACTGCTTACAAAATTACCTGCATATCAGGTAAGTTCACTCAGAACAAACTAAGGTTCTAGTTATTGGCACAAACCTCCAGAGAGAAAAACACATCTTCAAACATAAGCGAGGAATCAAAAACAAAAAAGAATGTATTTTGTTTTCCAGAGAACATTGCAAGAGGTTGGCCTGTTCTCTCTCAGTCCAGTGACATTAGCATATGCTGTTACAATCTCGGAAATAATGACTTTAATGCTGTATACCCTCCGGTCTTCCTGAGAAGACCACATCTTTAAAATGTAGCTGCAAGAACTCTGATGCAGACCTGGAAGCGAGCTGGCACCACAGCGGAGCGTGAGTCTTTGCAGGGCCAACTGTGGCTTTTCAAATTGTTTTTATGGAACGCTTATTGGTTTTTAAAATTGTTAAAGCTATTAGTTCACCCTATTCATCAGATTTGCTTCTCTCCTGCAGGCCACCTGACCCCTCAGGCCTTCTGTTAGTCATTTTCATTTTCTCATTACACTCCTCACCTCGGTCAGCAGCCTTCCTGACGGCCGGCTGCTGACCGAGGTGATCGTTTGAAAAACTTCTCGGTTCAGCCTGGGTTTTAGTAAAATTTTAATACATAGTGTTTTTTATTCATTTAGATTTTATTATTTCCACTTAATTTCATGTTTTAATTATTATTATTATTATTACTATCCATTTGATTAGATTACACTTGTCATTATTTTAGATGTTATCTTAGAGGAATTTTTTTCATTAGTTTTTATGCTATTTATAAAAATTGTTTTTATAATTTTTTGTTTTATTTAGAATTTTCATGTCGTACAATTTAATGTCCTTAATTAAATTGTTCTGTCTTTTTTTATTAATGTTATCATTGCTGGTGTGATTGCATGTTTATCTGTGTGTGTGTTTTTAAACAGTACAGAACTGTCTGTTGTTGTCATTTGTGTGAAAAGCGCTCTACAAATAACATTTAACTGAACGCTAATATATACATGTATTTATTTTTTAAAATTCTTTACATGTTCTGTCAGGAACTGTAAAGAGAGAAAGCTAATAAGAGCTGATAAATGTGTCCAGCTGTCCAGGGGGAAATGTCACACACACACACTCACCCGCACACGCCAACACACCGATGCCCAGCTGACCCCTCAAACACACACAGAGTTACATAAATTGTTTGAGATATATTAATATTCTGTCTGATCAGGAAAGAGTCACACAGGATGTATCTTAATGACCTGAAATAGGTCAAAGGTCAAAGTAAAGCACTCAAGGTTTCCCTGCTGGAGACCACTGGGGCGAACAGATGTGGTTCTCAGAGTGATAAACAGCTGATCACTGAAAAGCAGACAGGCCTGAGCGCTGAGAGGCTGGTGATGAAGTGAAAAGAGAAAAACCGTCTACCAACAACAGCAACAACACATGATCATAGAGAAAAATCTGTACACCTGGGCTCAGACATAGTTCATTTTTATCAGAAAATGAACAGAGCAGAGCATCATATTAGCTAATGAGCCGAGCTGTGTTCTGTGCGGTGCTGTTTGCAAAAATTAACAGCAATAATTTGGGTATTTTAGCTTAGCATAAGAGGAAAAGACATGGGAGTTAATTTTTCAAAGTCATGTGTATTTTTTTTTTTTATAAATGTCACAGTTTTAAACTAAATATTCAGCAAGCAAGCTACATGTTGAGCTTACAAACTAAATGTTCACCTCTAAACTATTTACTCAGCAACTAAATATTTAGTTAGAAAGATAAATATTTAGTTTACAAACAAAATATTTATTGTGTGCAGAGCTAACTTAATATTAAGCTAGCTAAAGCTGACCTAACTAAACATTTAGTTTGGAGTCAAATATTTTGTTGAAAAACTGAATATTTAACTTACTGATTAACTATTTGATTTAAAACTGTGGCATTCGTTAATAAATCAATAACATGGAGAAAATATGCTTCAAAAATGAACTTCCATTTTTGTTTCCCCCTTATAGAAATAAATTATTGCTGTTAAGTTTCGACTGTGCGGTTTCACAAAAAGCACTCAGTGGTCTTCACATGATGCTCAACCCTCGAAACTACAAAGGCTCGTTTGAAACACTGAAACTTTGTGTTGTTTGAACCAACTGGCCAACAAACGGGCTTAGTGCAGCATCTAGTTATCACACCTTAGCAGAGCTGCACATCCGGCATCTCCGCCGAGAGGATGGGGAGTATCAAAATATGCAAGGGAAGCAGATCTGAACCGGATGCATCCGTTTGCAGACCGAGCGTTCGATGACAAGCAGCACAGTACCTTCAAGAGCCACCAAGCTAACCGCAGAGGACCACACCAAGTTATAACCGATAGTTAGGCAGTAAACAGACAGTGTTATCCTCAGTGTAAACTTGATTTACGTTGGGGTTTTTTTTTTGTTCATTTTTAAAACTTAATCTCATTAGTGATTTGTAATTTCAGATTTAGGTAAGTATTGAAATTGTTGAATACCATTTTTTATTTATTTGTTTATTCTTTGTGGTTCATGTCTCCAGGTAAGAACATCCGCCATGATCGTTTCATCCACTGTTTACATCCGACTGTCTGATGTGCAAAACTGCGTGTCTTTCACATGATGACATAGAGTCAATATGACAGCTCAGACTCAAACAAGCATCAGATTTAATCTGATTCAGGAGCACGTGTTTAAAAAGTCTGATCCTAAAAATGATGATTTCCTGCGATATGTGGGTTAAAAATAAGATAAGCTAATAAGATAAAAACAAAAACCTGGAACTGAGGAACAAAGCCAGCAAAAGCATAAATTGTCAGGCAGAATCAAAAGCAACCATAACTGATGGCCTGTGTGTGTTGGGCGCAGCATGGGCAGGAGTTTTTTTTTTGTTTGTTTCCTCTCTATTCCACATCCTGAGTTAGAACTGCAAACCAAGTAAGGACGTAATGTAACAAAGACAAACAGGAATTATTGTTTTGTTCATAATAAGGTAGCGCAAAAAAAAAAAAATCTTAAAAAGTAAGACATACAGCACAGCAACAGCATCCAGAACCACACAGGAAAGAGTCTGATTGATGCAACAGAGATTTCCCATGTCACCTCTCCAGCTTCAGGCAGGTAAACAGTGATGAGATGGAAGCCGTGGTGGAAAAGGAGGACAAAGGTTGTGAGAAATGGAAACTGAGGGAATAGAGTGCACTCTGTGTTAGGTTCCAGTCGGACTGTGGTTTTTACAAACATTAGAGCGAAGAACAAAGAACTGCGTATCAGCATTTTAGAATGTAAACTGAGCTGAGTGCCGTGTTAATTATGATTATTTAGTGATTTTTTTTTTTTATTTTCTAGAGAAAACTGTCAAACTCAATTACCTTACAGAGTGAAGTGGTATAATCCTTGCATGGGCTTCGCTGAACCTCACACAGTCTGCACGTGTTTCAGAGTCTCTGTCAGTGCAGCTTTCACATGGAGGTGCTTGGTCACCGCTTTGTAGGTCCTTGTGTGTCAATCCTTCAGCATACAGGGGGAAAAAACAGGAGCAAACACAAAGACTTGAGGTGCTGTCAGCTGAATTCAGAGCTAGGAGACAGAGCAGCAGCAGACGCTCCAAAAATAAAGGAAGGAAAAAGTCTGCCTTCTTTTATAGCATTTAATCTGTTTTCTTTTGCCCCCCCCCACAACTCACTCTGTCCCTTTTCCTTTCTCTGAGCTCTCACTGTCTGTCAGAACGTTACTCTCCCTCCGACACACACTCGCACACTGATTCTCCATCTGTCACCGCCTCCTCTTCGTCACCACTCCCCCTCATACATTATTAATGCATCTCAGACTCACGCTCCACTGCTATCACACACGTGCACACGCACCCACACCCACACACACACACACACACACATGTGCATTTACATTACAAAATATAGACAAATGCACTACATGTCTATATTCAGATGTGACAGAAAATGGTTCCAGCCAAAATGTTGACGATACAAAGGTAAAAACTACAACTTTGTCATGCAATCGTAAAAATTTTTTTTTTTAAATCAGCATGTCCCACGGTATATTTGGGACTCTTTCCCAGAATACACACACATGCAAATAACAGTTGGCACATTGGGGACAATGTGGGCATTACACCACCAACCCCAGCCCTCTGGTAAATCTCCACCAGACAGAGAGGTGAGTTTTTATGGAAACTGTTCAAAAGATGCCAGCAGGCTCATTAGTTAGGATTGTAAAATGGTTGCATAGCTGGTTGGGTAATTATCCTATTGGTTGTTGTCATTAGGGGGGCTAAAAAATTTGATTAAAATTGGGTTTTCACTTGATAATGACAAACTCTGATGAAACATTGAGAACTGAATGAGAGTGAGATTGTCACATTTGTTGTTCTATACAAAAAATGTAAATAATGATGAATGACTGCTAATTTGGTGTTTTAATAGTTAAAACACCAAATATATCTTAATATGCATTAATACAAACATTAGAAACTGTCTTGGTAGTCCCACAGATGTAGCCTGGCTATTGCCTTCTGGAGCAATTCAGCACAATTCTCATTGCCCTAGGATTTCTCCCATTGAGCTTGATTTCTCCGGTTGAATTTCAACTGCGCCAATCAGTCCATGTTGGCCACGCTTCCAAATATTGAGCCATTTAAAGTCACACACAAACTCTAGGTACTGATTGCAGTTTTCCGACCGATCTTTAAAAACCTTTTTTTGGCCGATACCAATTTTTTTGGTCCGAAATGTGTCTGTTCGAGAGAAAGCATGGAACAAGCGGCTGGTTTTTACCAGGCTAACACAGAAGCTAACAACCACAGCCTTCCTTCTTTCCACTCAGAAAAATGAAAGGCAGCATTACCAGCGGTGTGTCAAGCAGCATGTTTTTCAGCTTCCCAAGCTGCATTTCCTTTTAATTATTTAAGAAATGATTCAAGAGATTTACAGAAAAAAATAATTCTGTGTAGGTACTGTGTAGTATTTTAGAGTTATGTTCCACAGAAGAATCAGTGAGTAGATGACTCAGTAAATACTACAACTGGGAATGAGTGGGAGTCCATTCACGGCATACTTTAATGGAGCAACTTTCTCAGATAAAAATTAAACTACGTGAAAAAAAAAAAAAAATTCACATTCTATTCTCACGCATATGTTTTTATACATTAGCATAGCATTTTGTACTAAAAGGTTTCTTTAAACACGCACATCATTCATGAATAAAGAGAATTTATTTAAGAAGACCGTTCATGCATTAATGCCAGTGTAACACATGCACATACACCGAAATCACACACACGCAAGGTGCACCCACACACACACACGCACCCACACACAGAGTTATCCATGCATTCAGTGAAGGACAGGAAGCGTCCCTCAGATGGAGTAAATCTGACTTTTCTCATGGATGTGGCATCGCTGGGAGAAAACTAACCAGGGAACAACGAGCTTGGCTGGAATTTAAAAAATAACACATTCAAGATCTGTGGAAAAAAACAATTATATAAGACCAAACACAGGCCAATAAACTCTTTTAACCATCTGCTTACGTTTTGGTCTAAGTGGAATGAATCTAAATTAATTTAAATCTGTAATTATGACCAGATTGTAAAGGATTAATTTGATAACATGCTTCTACGAACAAATTAAATGTCTTTGTTTTATGAAGTGCATTGAGATGACGTTTATCGTAAGTTGGCACTATAGAAATAACTTGAATTCAATAAAACTGACAAATCTAAGTCCTTAATGTGTTTGTGTTTTTTGGGTTTTTTTCCATCAATCCAGTCACTCAAAGTTAATCTTTATTTATGGCAGCCGATAGAAGTCTCAGTTTCATGCTGTTTGGTCGTCACACCACAGGAATCCACTACATTAAATCATTATAACATGATTGCTCTCTGCTTTCTCCCTCTAATATCCATCTCAAGTCAGACATTCAAGTTAGAATGTCACATTCAGAACTGATGTGCTGTATGTTTCGTTACATCTAGTTATTCACTGATTATTATTCAAAGCCATCTTTTTTTTTAGTTTTATTGAACCGTTCTTTCTTTAGTTACATACGCTCTTTTTTGTTGTCATGTGGCGTGCCACAAGGTTCGATCCTTAAGCCTCTGCTATTTGTATTTCCTGCCTGGGAACCTAGAGGCAGCTACATGTAGGTTAGCATCGGCTACCTACATGGGAGCCGCCCAAGGTGAATTACACGACACTACACTTTTATTGTTGTAATAATCCATATTTAGATAAAATCTTCACCAAAAAAAAAAAAAAAGTATTAAAAATGCTTTTATGTGCCAAAATCAATATGAACTGACCCAGTTTCATTTTTCTGAGTTTTGGTATATTCCACACAGTAGCATTGCTAGAACGCAGACACACTTTTATCTCCGTTTGAACCGTTTTCAAACCTGTTCTTAATTCCCCAGTTAAGAATGTAAATTTTGTTTTTACTTTATTTTTGTTTTGTTTTGTTTTGTTTTCCTTGCGTCCTTCTTCTGTATTCTTTTACTTTATATATATATATATATATATATATATATATATATATA